>QLSR01000165.1:1215690-1258784 GCA_031780015.1 Citrullus colocynthis | reverse complement strand
TTTTTTTTTTTTTTTTTTTTTTTTTTTTTTTTTCTTTCCTTCTTTTGTCGGGAACTTCATCCATCGATAAAATTGTTTCTCATAAAAGTATGACATGTATCCGCTATCACCATTATGAGGTAACATGAAATATACTGGTTTAGAGTGTTGTAAGCATTAAGCGGACTCGTGGCTTTAAATTTGGCGAATTGCTTTTACTTGCTGGATCATCTGGGTCAACTCTTCAGAAAATGCTAGAATTCACAATTCTCTCTCTTTGTTGTTATACTTCACTTTTACATTTTTTGATCTTGCTGGTTGTCTTTGGCTGTCAGTATAATCGTGTATACTCTCCTGTAACATTTGGAAAGAAGTATGACCCGAACGGTGATTTCATTAGGCATTTTCTTCCAGTATTAAAAGGTAAACAAAGGGTTTGTTGGGAAATAGAACAGTTTCTGCTTTTTAATATTATAATATTTTCCTACTGTTTATTTAAAAAAAATTGAAAAAGAAATATATTAATTGTATTGTCATTACTGTCTTTCTAGGATAAATAAGTTATTTACATAATCACATGCTTGTAAATAGTAGTTTTCAAAAATAATTTTTCAAAAAGAAAAGAAAAAAAAAAAGAATATAATGATTTGAAAACAATTTCGTTAGCATATCATAAATGCCTCATCTTCCATCATGATCGATGTTGTGCTCTATTTTGCCGTTATGAAATCCAACTTTTGATTTGATAGATATGCCCAAGCAGTACATATATGAACCATGGACAGCTCCTCTCAGCATTCAAAAGAAAGCAAAATGCATCATTGGTAAAGATTACCCAACGCCAGGTTAGTTATGTGACGGCTATTTTGGTTACCATTATATATTCCTTTTGATCGGAAGCTTTATATATTTGAAAGGGGAAAAACTTTTAACTGGCAGTGGACTATGGTAGCTGTCAGAACATCTCCTTAAATCGTCCAAAATCCATTCTTATTAGTTTTGTCTATTCCTCTATTCTGATTGCCAAATGGTCCATATCCAATTGTTTCCATCCACTGTTAGGGACATTCTCTCTTCATTCCCCTCTATTAATCTTCTGCAAGCAAGTCAACTATTGACAGCGTCTTGCGAGAGCTTACTTCTCTAAAACAATCTTTTATCAAATTCGTCTTGTCAAGAGATGTATGTAGTCTAATACGATCAAGTATGAGTTCTCAAGTAAGCGAGAAATATTCTCACGAGGCTTTTCCTATAAGGAGATAGATAAAATGAGTAATTTTTATAACACACTTCAAATTTTGCTGCATCTTCCTGAAGAAAGGATTCGTTTTCTTTTAGTTGATTGCGTTCAATCGCCACTTCAATTACTCGTGTCTACAATCTTTCTTTTTCAGTGGTGTCACATGATATAGCTACCAAAGAATGCAGAAAAAAGATGGGTGAAGCTTACGAACTAAACAAAAGACTGAAGGGTTTGATAAGTGAAGAAGATTTGGAGAACTTGAAGCGAAATTCAGAGGAACTATGCCAAAAGGCTCAAACAAAACGAAAAAGACAAACACTCATTGACTGGATTCAGCCGCAATAGTGTTTCTTTTCTGCTAACTCCCAGGTTGTAGGAAGTTATGTTATCCAACTCCATCTTCTTTAATCCTTCAAGTCAGTGGAGATCACGGTGGACGATGATTAGTAGCTACTCAATTTGGATTGACTTTTTTAAATATTCAAAAAAATATTTTCATATAAAAAGAAAATATTTTCACTTAATTAGTCAGTCCAAACATGTCTTTGTTCAAGATGTCTACTAGTCGAATCAAAATGATATAATATGTTTGATATTTCTATCTTTTTATTTTAATTCGAGACCCTAATGAGTGTTGTAGTTTATGTTGAGAAGTTGACCTGTAGACACTATTTTGAATCAATGGATTTAGGAGGATCGAAATTTTCGTTTTATCATAAATGAGTGTTCATTTCAATATCATTTCAATAAGTCTAAAAGTTTGAATATATCACTAAAGTATTAGACACAAAGTTGTAAGTGTGGTTAGTGGTGATCAACAATTATAAAAATAAAGAAACATTAAAATTAAATTTTAAAGTTTTAAGGAACTATTTTTTAAACACAATATGAAATTTGAAGAACTAGAATTAGCCCTTCTTAAGCCTAAATTTGAATAATCTTTCAGTGGGTCAAAATCAATTTCTTTTAATAAACTATAATGTCTTCTAATAATTGTTTGATATGTTTTCAAAAATCTGCCCCCTAATATTCACTCGATCGAAATTGATATAAATTTCAATAGTGTAATCTATCAGTTGTATTGTGACAACCTTTATTAATTATAAGTTCTATCAAAATGACGTGGCTAACCCCTTCTTCTCTTGCCAAAGTAAACTAATTCAATACCAATTGACATGTACTAAACTGAGAGACTTGAGGTTAAAATCTGCCTACTCGAATTCATTGCAATTATACTCTTAAACTTACATAATTGTAGAAATTGTAACAATTATATAAGTTTGATTATTCAATTTTTTATCATTTGAGTGTCCAATATTAAAAATTATTGTAAATTTGAGAGGCCTAATTTTAACGCTTTTATAAGTTTGACGACTCATTTTTTATGGTTGAGAGTTTGAAAGTGTAATTGCAACTACCATCATACTTTATAAATAAATTTTGCAAATTGCCCATAAAATGATTAGCTGCATTATGGAAGCCTTTATGAAAAATAAAAAATTTAGTCAAATTGATATAACTTTTTCTAAGCCCCTACCCCAATTGGTTGTAATTAATCGATTAATTTAAAATTAAAAAAAAAAAGTTAAAAACCAATTTTTGTCCCTAAACTTTCAAAGTAAAATTTAGTCTAGAACTTTGGTTTATAATGATTTAGTCCTATACTTTCATGAAAGTAACAATTTAGTCTATAAACTTTAGCATGTAACAATTTAATCATTGTACTTTCAAATTTGTAACAATTTAGCCTCCAACATAAAAGAAATTCATTAGCCTCCAACATAAAAGAAATTCATCAAATTAGATGCCAATATTTATTAATTTATGATATAGACTTTGTATTATATAAAAATATTGAGTTTCTAATTTGTTTATCAATTTATTTATATAAAAAAAATTTTATTGAATTTTAAAATTAATTTTAATAATAAAAATTAAATTGTTACCCAATTTTAAACTACAAATATTACATTGTTACCTGTTTAAAAGTATACCGATTAAACTGCTAGAACCAAAATTTATGGAGTAAATTGTATTCCGTAAAAGTAACTCGGAGTGATTTTTTAACTCGAAGAAAAAAAGCTTTCTTTTCTTTTTCTCTCTCCTCCTTTGTGCTCTTAACTCTCTCATTCCTCCTCCCCTCCTATTCCCACAGATACTCGCCGCCTGCCGCCATAGGTTCAACAGTTCTGTCACCTATCCATCTCTTCCCTTCAGCGAGTTCAAATTCAACCGCCGTAAGATAATTCCGACGCGCTTAAACCCCGCGAAGACATTCGGATCCGGTTGATAGATAACCTAGCCGAGGAAATTTCAGTAAGTGTTCTGGTACTGTTCTTTTGTTTGATTGAGGTGATTAGCTTGGGAAATGGCGTTAGGACTAATATTGGGACTCGGAAGAGCAATGCGGAGGAAGCGCACGTCTTCTCTGGACATTCTTTCATCTAAACGAGCTCCACGAGATTACTATAAGGGCAAGAATTGCAAGCCTACTGGTTTTCATACGCGCAAAGGTATTCATTCCTCTTCCAACGATCCTAATATAATTTTAGTTATTTATTTTTGCCGAGAAATGTTCGATTATTTAATTTAATTGATTTCTCTATCGAAAGTTGATATTTAAAGAGTTAGTGCCGCTAGATCCAACTGTAATTTAGTAAAATGTTTAAAATCATTATTGCTTCTTGGAATGTGATGCGATTAGTAGGCTATTGAATGAATTCTAATTCCGGATTTTGGTATTGGTACTTTGTATGGTTCTTGACATATTTTGTTATTTATATCATACTGCAAATTGCTGTTTGTAACTGTAAAAATTGGTTGTTAAAATGTGAAAAATTCTTGCAGGTGGATATGTAGTGGTGCCAGAGAAACTGCCAAACTATGTCGTCCCTGATTTGACTCATTTCAAGGTATTTTTCCTGGTTGTTTATTCTAAAATTTAGAACTGATCTCCCTTTCCTACCCATTACATATCCAAGTATTTTGAATATAATTGCAGAGATTAAAATAGCCTACCAGGGAAAAGGTGTACAAAATCTGTTTTAGCTTTTTGGGTCTCGCTTTTAAAGTTTTATTAGGTTTATATGCTTTCCTGAATTCTGAATTCTGATTTGTATTCTTTCCTTATTTCCTTTTAATGCATTGTTTCTTGTTGGGTATTCCGTGAGTGATTTCAGTGCAGTGAGCTTTTATGCTACAATTTTTTCTGATAGTTTCCCCCACGATACTTTTGAGTTAAGTAGTTGTGGGGAAAGTAGAGCTAGGGGACTTCTGTTTGCTAAGGAAATTTGGTTTTAGCTGGTGGTAGAGCAATTAGCAGGCACCTTTGCCTTTGAAGCTTTACTCCCTTGTGGGGAAAGCTAGGGGACGCTTGTTTGCTAAGGAAATTTGTTTATGGCTGGACGCTGGTTATAGGGCAACTAGCTCTGGCACCTTGGCCTCTGAAACTTTGCTGCTCTCTTAAGAGTTTTGTCATAATTCTGTATAACAAGACGTGCATCAATTTGAAAAGTCAAGATTAACGGTTCTAACACCTCATAGTTCCAATCCCATGCAACATTTTGGTATTTATTTGTTCATGTATGTTTCGTGTTCGGAAGATCAACATGCACAAGTAAGTCATTGATTGATAATAGTTCATTATAGGTTGGCCCACAGGTCATGTTTAGAGGTCAGCTTGAACAGTAAAAAAAACCAAAATTCACTCTTGGTGCTACTATTCATCTGCAATTTGTGTCAATGTTACTTGAAATCTTTCTTGGAGAAACAACTGTGAAATATATGGATGGTTTTGTGCAGAATATGTTTTTCAGTGTCTCCTACTTCGTTGTTCTCTTCAGTTTTGTGTTCTTCACTGGGCATCATTCATTTCAGGGGTTGAGTATACCCATTGGAGCTTTCGTGAGTTACACCATGCTCTATGGAACTTGGTTAGAGTATTCTGATAATATAGCCTGTCATGTTAGGATAAATTTGGCAGGCTACTTGTTCATGAGTGTCGTGTTCTTAAAACTTTCCTTGACTTTGTTCTTTTAATGTCTTCATTTTTAAAGAGATCACTGTAGAGCTCCAATGGTGTCAAGTGAGTTCCTTTTATTTCACAATCGGCTGGCATAATCACATTAAATATAGATATGTAACTTGAAGTATTGGATGTCAATCTGCTGTCTGGGTTTGCATAAGAGTATTGAATTCTGCATGAAGATATAATTTGTTCTTTGTTTGCAGCTGAAGCCTTATGTATCTCAATGTCCAATAGAAGCTAAGACAAGTGACAACAACGAATCAGCTAAATTATAAGCGAAGAGGTATGGTATCTTGTAATGCCCCGCATTTTCTTTTCCCAAATTGAATTATTTTAGCACAATTGAGGTATTGCAGTGTTTGATTCATGTCCTAAAATTTAATTTAGCTTCGCTTCTGAGTGCGTTTCTACTGACCCATTAGGTAAATATGAGCATGATGATGTTGGCAACGGCGTGGAGGGGACCTAGAAGGAAAGACCATTAGTTGCTTTTGTTGGATTCTTCTACTAGTTCAGATTCTAGTTCGTGAGTTGAAAACTTGTTTGAAGGAACAAACAATCGACGAGAAAACAAAAACTTTCTTATTTTCACTATATATGAAACACATGTTTTGTTTCAATTTAGAAACTTAAAAGTTGAATTCAAAATTTGAAAGCTTTGTGATTTTGAAAATGCCGGAAAAATATGATGTGTGGTAAGATTCACCCTTCAAAAGAAAAAATCTAATCTAATATAATTATTTCTTATTAACAATCTTGCTTAGTAAATACTTCGAATATGTAAACTAGTCAATATTGTTCAATTAAATGAAGCTTAATAACAAAAGGTGTAGTTTATTATTCTATAATAAAAATAAGTAAAATTTACTTAGTTTTTTAAAAATTGTTTTCAAATATAATAAAATGAGTTGAACTATTTACAAATATAGAAATTTTTTTCTATTCATTAGGGATAGACTGCTATAAACATCTATTGTTTGAGTGATTGAACTATATAAATAATTTGATATGTTTTCAATTTATAATAATTTTTTTAATATATATTATTTAATGGGAGGTGTTTTACTTTTTTAAAAAAATTATTATAAATAGAAAAAATATTAAATTATTTATAAATTTCATCGTGGTAACAGAATTAATTATTTTATATTTATAAATAGTTGAATTTATTTTGCACTGTAAATAAAAATTATTGAAAACAAAGATCAACTAGACTATTGTGGGAGTTTTGAAACCTTGTTTATGAAAACTTATTTTCATCGCTTTTCTTGCATCTTTTCTTGTATTTTTAATTTTTCAAGCTAAAAATATGAAAATGATCACAAACGAGATGAAAACCTCAATTTTATTTTTATTTTATTTATTTATTTATTTTTATTTGTGTTCATTCCATATTCAAGTTCATATGGTTTACCATGGGATAATTTGTTACTTTTCTTGTTTTTGGATTTTTAGATTTTACCATGAGTTATTCGAGTTTTACTCCATGAATTTGAGCATTTTTTTTCTTCTTTTTCTTATAAAGTTTTGTAGGGTTGAAATTGAAACGAGTGAGGATTAAATGCTTACAAGACAAAAAGGCAAATCAAGAACAGAAATAGTTTGGAAGTCTGAGGACATTACATAGGCCTCTGGATTATAGGCAATTTGGTTTCAATCCAGGGGGAAAATTTGGGCGATGGAAGATATACAATCACATCGATTTGAGCAATATAAAAATTTGTTTAAAAAACATGCCAATCTTATCCGCCCCCATTAACAAGTGAACGGAGATACTAAGGTAAAATTTTTACTTCCTCTCCTTGTTAATCAGCAAGTTTACAATACTGCCTCAAAATTTTTGACATTTAACTTGCTGAGAAAATATCCTCATTGCATATTTTAGATTAGGTATGCAATCATCACATCGAGGCAAGGTAATAGCATAAGAAATTTTATCAAATGACTTTAATGTTCAGAGTGTTATTTTTGCCTTGGTCTATGTCTAGGAATGTTTCGAACTTTCAACAAGTTCTTCAGTTCAATTGATTGATTGTAAGTTTAAATGGAATACTACTTGACGAGTCAGAAAAAATTTTAGACTGAAAGAATTATGCTACTAAAAAATGACAAGTTTCTAATTTCTCCAAGTTTTTGAATTGGGAGGTAACTGCCTTATTGTATGATTTCTGATGCAAACAAAAATCGAAACTATAAACTAAAACATTCAAGTCCCATGTGAATATATAATCGTATATGATAAATAAATAAACAATTGTAATGTGGAAATAGCTTATCAATTCTTACGATTTCTCAGCTAAAAAAGGCTGTTCTTCTCCACGCAACGTGAGACAACCAAAAGAAAATAATCCCAGAAGATGTTCTTTAAATCTGGCTTTAGCCAATAAGCATGGAACTGAAATTCAGAGCGGAAAAGAAAGATTTGAACAACCCGCAGCCCGGTTTTGTCACCTGAAAAGCAGTGTAAAATGTTAGTCAAAAACTAAAGAACTTAGTCACTCAACCTTCAATACTCAAAAGGATCTAATAGGCAGCCAAATATAGCCCATCATCCAAATGCAGGATCGCAAATGATGCTAGACTTCTTTTGAACTACTTGTCACATGGGATCTCATAGTAGACATACCTCTCATTGCGGTTTGATGACGACGATGACGACCACCTCTGATTTCGCCAACGAAGCCGAGAAGAATGAGGGTCACTCTTGTACATGCTTCCGTGTTGCCTACGTGGTTCAAGGGTGTGTGATGTACTCTCAAATGATCTTTGGTGTCTATCAAATGAAGTCTGACTCCTCCAACGCAATCGTCGGGATTGAGATGTACTCTCCATTGCCCTTTGCCGTTGATTCTGTCCATGCGGCTGAGTAGCTCGAGGCATATGATGAGACGATCTAAAATCCCGCCATCGTGCATGTTGGGAATAAGGTCTAGTCTCCAACGACAAATTGTTTCCCACTCCAGTGGAAAAACTCGTATTGAGATCACGTTGCACATTCTCCATTCTCTCTTGCAATGACTCTAAGTCTCTCAAAGCATCCAACATACTGTCTGAAAGCAAGTCCATGAGTGAATCATACATTTCAGTAACAAAGGATGACATCCAAAATCTAATAGCCCTTGTAAAACTTTCTTCATCACTGTCTACAGCATGGTTAGATTGCACTAGACTGAGAACATCCTCAAAATCCCTTTCACGCTGCCATCTCACCCAATCATGGCGACGCACTGGGTCCACCTCTAATGGCCGGACATATGGATGTTCAGACCTGGCATGCTTCCTGAGTTCAGAATATGTCCCGCTAAAATCACATATTTCCGATGAACAACTCCTTACTTTGGAATTCATATATTGGCGAGCAGGCTCTACTACGATATAGCCATATATACCGCCCCGACAAAGAGGGCATATCAACTCTGATGCAAGCTGATTCCTACCAAGTCCATTTTGTACAGCAGGTGGACATTCAACCATTTGTCTGTGAGAGACTGCACGTGTAAAAGGAATTTCTTGCAATTTGGTAATTAAAGGGATTGGTCCATATAACTTACAGAATTGTTCAAAGCAGTTCGAGTGGCGATAGCTGTTGTTGCACATATAAGGCCTGCAACCTCTTTCGTGAGAGGAACATTTTAAAAGAACAGCATTGTGGGGATGTTCCATGCAGATGGGGCACCTAGCTTCCTCCCATTCCTTAACATTTTGAGCTGATTCTAAGGAATTAACATTTTTACACGACTCGGTATGATTTTGGCTGACTGGATAAGGAGATTTCCTACTTGTTTCCAGTGACAAAGAGCGTGCCCTTCTAATCTTTGGCATTTTGATTATTAAAACTTGTGCAAGAAAAACCAGTGTTAACACAATGCAGAAGAATCGAGGTTATGGCTACTAAATAAGAAAAACAAGAAGATACGAAATCCAGCTGATATACAAAATTTTCATTAGATGAAAATAAATCAAGATGTATCTAATGATGGATAGCTTTCTATTCTGATTTCTAGAGATCCTTCCAACAAGCATTAACAGTTCCATGATGTGTTGACTCAAACCGCTTCAACATGACTAGCTGATAAGAATAGGCTATAAATCACTACAGGACTTTGATGCTCTAGACTACGCTAAATCCCAAAAACAACAAATTCATGGAACTTGGTATTGTAAAATGCATATATAAGATCAAATTCATCGCTCAAAAGGGTCGATAGTTTTTCTAGATCATCATTTTCTTGGATAAGAGATTTTTTATTCCCATTTCTAAATCTGTCTCTATTGTACAACAACTTAAAGTAGATGCAGAACAATATATATAAATAAAAACAGGGATTTTTCGATTCGATAGAAGACTTCCAAACATTACTACACAAACAAATATGCATTCAGAACCACATATCTAAACATAGTTTACACCAACACTTGAATATGAATATGTTTCACCTGGCTTTCAGATTCTAAACCATGAGTGATTCAAGACGAAAAATCAGAAACTGTTATCAATTAGCTATAACATTGACTACCCAGAAAAGAAAAGGAGAGAAAAATTAATGGCAGGTTCATTCTAATCAGTGAATATGAAATTGAGAAAAACTGAAGAAGGGGATAATTAAGAATCAAAAGAAAGACGAAAAATCGTAATCTAAATTGCGATTGGGTCAATCTAAGATTGCAGTGTTTACCGGAACCCTTATCGTCGATTGGGGAAGAGGATTCCAACGTAGACGAATGGTGTAAGAAACGAAGAAACGAGAGAAATTGAGCCGCTGGAGAGTTATCGAAGACTCCAGAATCGCAAATTGCAAATAAGGAATGGCTTTGTCCTTTTTAATTCTAATAATAATCCTGACGTCAATTATTTAATATAAATGTAACTTTCTTTTTCTTTGAAATATAATATAAATGAAACTTTAAAGAAAAAATAGAAAAAACAAAAGTATGTATATTTTTTAATAAATAAGTTTTAAAAAAAAATCTATAATCTAATATTTTAGATAATACCTATTGATATATTTTATAATCTTAAAAAAAGCTAATTATTGTATTATCTTCATTTATTAATTATTATTTTAGTTGAGCGCAAATTTGATTTTTTTTTTTTCTTCTAGTGTATATCAAAACGATTGAGTTGAACTATGATTTTAAATCTTACATGAATCCTTTAAAAAAAAATATATATATATCTGATATCAAAGTAATATTTTAGTACGCAAATAAATTCAATTAGCTCTATTAAATGAAAATATGAGGGTATCCAGGTTCTTAAAATTGACTATTGATATTACTGAGAATTGGCCTACTAAATACTTGGCAGCAAGATGAGATGCAGTAAGGTTAATTCTAATTATGAAGATTCAAGAGTAAATTTCACCAACATTTTTAATATAATTAGTCATGGCATCAAATTGCAAGTAGGTTGAACGAGGAAACTTCAAGAAGAGGGCATTTTGAAACAGAAAACATATCTAACCAATGTTGTAAGCATTTAATGATGGAAGAAGAATGGTGGGAGAAGGTAGAATGCCAGAAAATGTTAAGGTTGGAATATAGTTAAGCCGATTGCCTGCAAAATAATGTTTGGTTGATTGCACGTTGGACACATTGGTTGTTCGAGACATATGAAATATGCATAATGTCACTTTTGCCGTTGAAGACGTATGAAACACACCTAATATTGGTCATATTGTTGTTGGAGATGTATGAAACACACCTAATATTTTTCACATTTGTTTCCAAACATCATATACACATTATCATTGAATTCTTCAAAACAATATGTACACACATTACAAGTCTCAATATATTAGGGTATTCGTCCATATTTGAAAAGGCCAATTGTTTTCTAAAATATGACATGTTTTCTTGACACAATGTTGCAAGATAAAAAATGATAGCTAAAAAACTATCTAAAAATTGTTTATGCCCACCCTAAATCACTTGTAAAACTGAGTTCAAAATAAGTGTTTCAAGTTTAGAAATCGTTGTTAGATAAAAAACAATACTTAAGAAGTTAGCGAAAATGACATGACATGAAATCTTCAGAATCACCTTAAAATTTAGCTAAATTATGTTTTTGCAACATAAAGCCAACCAAAGTTAGTTTTTGCAAGATACAAACCAAAATAAACCCAACCAACGTTACTTTAAGGTGAAGTTATTGAAAAATAAACCCAACGAACAATTTTCACATGTGGTCAGTGGAGAATAAACCCAACTTACAACAATTTTCATAAGAAGCAAACCAAAATAAAACCAACCAACATCTACAAGTAAAAAAAAAACTCAATAAAAAAACGAAAAAAGAAACTCAATAAACCCAACCAACCGTTCGAAGGTGTTGTCACCCATACAAAAGCATTGTTTTGCTCGCCCAAATGTGTCGCCCCGTTTGAAACTGTTGCCGCCGACGAAGGATTCGTCGGATGGGCCGCCGTCAAATTTGTCCTAAAAGTCATCTTTCAAAGTTCGTCCCAAAATTCTTTAACACCCTAAAATTTGTCGCATTTTTGTTCCCCTTAATATTGCTGTGTGCAGCATGTGGTAATATATATATTTTTTGAAACCAAATGTGGCAATAAATCTGTTATAAGAAGTATAAGATCAAGAGGTGTATACCAGGCTACATGCTTTCTAGAATTTGTATAATGATTTGATCTATTTCAATTTTTATGATTAAAATTTATAATGTATTTATAACAATACCTCTACGTGTGTTATACATCAAATTTCATACCAAATTTGGAATCAAATGGCTTAAGATTATATGAAATACAAAACATCTCAGAGTGAAACCAAAATAAAATATCACCTTATAGGTGTGAACTCATTTTAATCTATCACAACATTTCATAAGTTTTTCTTTCCTTTGAACAAGAGAAAATTTTTCATTGATGAAATGAAAAAAAGACTAATACTCCACAATTGTGAATAAATAAAATAATAATAGAGAAACAACAATAATAATAGATTTATCTTCAAAAGTCTGCATGTTCCTTTCCATAGGTATTGTAGATATTAATAAACCAAAAGAAAGAAAGAGAATGGTACCATAAAACTTGTTTTATAGTAATAGTTTCACTTGGCCACCTTGACCTCTAAAATATGGACGGGTACCTCTACCTTGAAATGCAAAAGAAAAGAAAACAAGACGAAATCAGTAGGCAATTTCCAAATCATTCTACTTTTCAAACCCTGCCAGTGACAATTGACCATTGGCAGACAATACAGTTCATGATTCACCATTCTTCATAGGTCTAAAGACCCATATCAGACCATATGGAAGCACAGACAAGTTTCAAATTCCTGCTGATTCCAAAGTGGCCATACCAAAACTCATGATCTAAGATCTAAACTTGACAAGAGATAAATGGAAATGAAGACTCATATGGAATTTAAGTTACCAGAACTTAGAAAAAAAGATATATTTCTCTTAGATAGCACACTTTTTGCCGAGACGAATCCTATTCACAACGTCGACTGGTAAAGCATACGCTGGATCTATGGCTTTCAACGATGGATATTCAAGAAGTGAAAGTCCTGCAACGTTCATTAACATATAAATTTACATAAGATATTATTCAGATTAGCCAACAATAAATGTTTTCGAGTTAACGAATATTTGGTTCTCTGCAATAGGAATACGAGATGTAGGAGATTGTCTGCTTAAGAAAGTAAGATGCACCTGCTATTCCAAAGTATGTGTGATAGACATCAACAGCATCATCTGGTCTATCTGAAATTCCTCCATTTTCTGTATCCTGCATTTTTACAATTACCGAGAACAATGTTATGGAACTTATCTAGATCAGAAACAATACAATCCCCAATTTACAAGCCGTGTTAGTTAATGAAACAATTTGGCCTAAGTAACCTGGCAGTCTAAGATGAACTTAATCAGCTTTTCCTTATTAATCCAGTGGACCCTGTCAATCATGATCAAGCTAGAAAGAACCCACCATGAATAGCAGACCTGAACAAGAAAAACAAAATCTCTAGGTAGAAGTTCAAAAGCAACAAACTTGGTAAAAATGATCTGTCCCAAACCCACATCAGGGAGTTTTTCAGGGCGACCATTAAGACCTCCAGATTTAACTTGACGCTCACACAACCACCATCCAAGAAGATCCTTGTCCACATGGTGAAGAGACCCCGTAAGAGCAAGAGCACCGACACAACAGAAAACTGTATTTACAGCAATGCATTGGCGTTTAGACATTTGTATTGGATTGAAGGACAATGTAAATGATTGCTTGGTGGGTTTAAATCAACAGTACTATGCAAATCAAAAACATATTCTCACACGAACACTTTAGTTGCAAGTTATTATTCAACATTGTAAAGTTTATAGACCGAAAGCAACATTGTTCACCAACACTGATAGCATATTATCCACTATCTCAATTTGTAAATCGATCATTTTTAGGAACAATTTTGGAGTACTTGAAACAAAAAGGAAGAAATAGCTACATACTTTGCCCAGAATGTGACTCTCCACCAGGTGTACATCCAAAACCACCATCCATATTTTTGCAACTAACGATGAAGTTCACGGCCTTCTCAACATTGATTTTATCCAATTGATGTAATAATGATAGGCATAAAATTGCAATGTATGAAAATCTGAAAAGAGGACAAAAAATGAAGCTCATAAACATTCTATGCTAGGTGACTTATAAGATTGTGCCAAGCATTGATTCCTTAAAAAAGATATAATAAAGAAATGAATAGAGTTAGAGACTACCTTGAATCAACTTCACCCCAAATATCCCCAGAAAAGGAGCCATCTTCATTTTGAAGGCCAACAATATCTAGTGCAGGGTTAAGTGTAACAGTAGATCTTGCCGCTCATGGGAGGGTCCACTAACCTAAAATCTGATACTTTGCCGAACTCAACATCTATAGTGCTAAACCCTCAATGGTGCATTCAATCCGGGAAATAAAGGGAATGCTTTTTAAGAGTTGGAAGGCTCTACGGAAGACGTTTGAAAAATGGTACACTTTAATGTCTCTTTTTAGGTCTATGTTATGAAGCTTTTTTGTTGTTTTCCTTTTTCCCTGTCCAAGAGATTGAACCCACTTGTTTTTTGACGACACGTTTTCTTGAGCTGGTCTCTGTTTTTGTATGGCATTTTATACTGCCATTCATCTTAATGGAAGTGATTTTTCTCAAGAAAAATATATATAGGGGAGGATTAAGTGCGTCTAATATTCATTGTTTCTATAGGTTGAAAAGTCAGAATTCTCCCTTCCCTAGCCTTGATTGTATTGAGTAATAGATTGTCTAGGTAAGAAGAACATTTCTCGGTTGATGTACTCCCATAGCTGAAAAAGAAGCTACGTCTTGTGTTTAAAAGTTGTTTAGGCTATTGTTTCGAGCTTATAGATATAAAGAAACCATGGGTTATTCAGCAAATAAATGTGGGATTAAGATTTTTGTGATTATACTCCCGTATCAACTCAAATCAGGGTAGTCCGTTTTGAATTATTAAAGGACGGATTGTAGATATTGTTTTTACCTTTTTAATATATCAATGAAAAATGTTTCTTCTTTCTAAATAAAAGTATATGTCAAAAGATCAAGCCATTCAAGTGTTCTTCCATCAGATTTCTTATGTCAGGTTATGGATCCAATAATAAATATTCTCTTTTAGGTGGTCTATTAGCTCCTGCTCAACTCTCGACAACTATTTGAATAAGTAAATACTGATGAGGAATATACAGTTAGGATTACTGTTACCCAAAGTGGCTCCAACACCTATGAAGGATTCATGTAAGCAAGCAAAAACTAAATGTCCTATCAAAAGGGAAGAAAGAACATTTTTAAAGGATACAATTTGTCACCTTATCAACATCTAAAACATCCAGCTTGTCAAAAAGTGCTAAGACTTGCACAGCACTGAGGGTGTAAAGTATGTGTGGATCATGTCCAACATTGCCAGAAAAACCACCTGCACAATGAAGTACCGCTTTTCTGCCTTAGTAATCAACTAGCGACTCAATACCCATATAATACCGAGCAACTACAATGATCCAGATAAGAATCAGGTAAACAATCCCCAATATGATGCTGGGAGAATGTAAATGTATAGCGACTTGTTCAAGACAAACATACACCCATAGGCACAAACCAAGACGGTAAACTTTTGTAGAGAACTTACCTGACTCATGTTGGCATGACATTACCCATGAAACAACCTCATCAGCATTCACAGTGTTGAGCTTTCCAAGAATATCCAGTGCAGTCAACCCCCAGTATGCACCATTCATTCTTAGATGTTCCATCACCACAGATTGAAAATCATCCTTTCTCTGTGCACAAAATGACCTAAGATGTGGTACATAGAATAAACAGATAGAAACGTACTTTAAAGGTGCATTGAAGAACAACATTAACGAAATGAAGAACTGGGGAGACGTTTGGAAGTGATCTTGAAGCAACTTAAAAACATATTTTTTATCATTCAAAATCAATTCTACTTGTACGAAAATCACATTTCAAAGTACAAAATCAAACATTAAATGATTAAAAAGCATATTTTGAAGTAATTTTAGCTATTTCGAAATCATTCCCAAACATGCTCTAAAATGCATAAGATCCATAAACGTGAAACGTACCTTTTCAACGGATAATATGTATTTAACATGCTTCTCAGTTGCCAGTTCCCCCATCTGTCAAGCCCTGGCCTAGTTAGCTTATTATTTCATGGAAATGGATGCTAATAAAGTAAAACATAACGATCGCCCAAATTTTGTAAGGATCAGTGAATAGTCAATATACAGAATCTCATGGACAACAACAATGAAGCTTCTAAACCAACTTTTACTTTAGATTTCGTTGAAGATTGTTGATCATCAACTATTTGATTAGATGTAGATGAAATCCTAGTATTTTCATGACTATCTATACTAACATTGTTGTTGAATCTGGTTCTTACTTTTTTCATCCTTACACAAATAGTAAACTTGATGGAAAAAGCAAGCTAGATAAATAACACATAATAAACATTGTATATTAGTTTAAGAAACAAAAGATATCATATATTATTATAAAGTTTAAAAAAGAGATTACCTAACATAAACGACAGACGAAAAAATTAAGAATTAAATTCCTCTACTGTCGTCTTCTTCGTCATCTTTTTCTTGACAATCTTCATTTATGATCAAAGGGATATTATAATAATCTCTTGGATCAACTTTCAATAGAAAATACCAAATTGAGTTTCTTCTGTCTTGAAGGTAAAAAACTCTTTGTTACAGATTGTTTGCAACAACTAACTAAACTAGGTTTAAAATCTCTAGAAGTGTACCCATGGACTTGAGGAGTGACTTGAATTTCGTCAAAAAACGAAAGAGTGGAAAAGGGAAACTTATTGCCACTTTTGATTTTGCTCCATATACGTTTTTAAAAGTATTCAACATGAGAACCTATTGGTCAAACCCACCTTGAGTATAATATGTATTTCCATCCCACTAAGATAAACGTTATATGTACCTGTTGGTATATGGTGGCTAAGCATTGTCCTTAGTTTCTCAAATTACTTAGGATAATGTACTGTACTTTATGTTTTAAAAATTTCAATACAACTGTTAGATCAATGCCCTAATTTCTATCACTCTTAACGGTAGGGAAGAGACTTCGCAACACGTAAACGAATAAGTTGTCTAAATGCCTCGAGAACTGGGAACCAATGAATTATGGTCGTGAACTATCTAGACATAAAAATGGTCAAATCCCAACCACCTTCAATATATTGACCTCTAACATCTTTGGACAGACAACTTCAATAGTATGAAAAAAAGATCTTGGATGCATGCTTCACACTCGCACCTACCTCATTTGGGAATACTACTACCACCAACCAACGTTAAAAGCTTACAAATAGAACAATATCAGTCTAAGTCTAAGTCTACAGGGTTCTTTCTTTCCACCCAATACATTACCTAGACAAAAGAACCTAGACCTCAGGACAATTTCTCCAACCACCGAAGAACATTAACAAACCGCGCCTCACAAAAGAAACACAAGCTAAGGCAGATCACAGAAACACATTCAAATAGAACAGACCGAAAGGCATGCATCTACTCCTAACATCAAAGAGAATGACTTATACCTAACCCTCTAAAGATTCTCAAACGAACACCTCCTAAATATTCATCAACACTCGATCTCATATTGTTTCTACTCCGCTGAGCAAAACCCACGGCGAAACAAACTTAGAAGTCACCATACTCTTAAGGGGAGACGAAAAAACCAAAAACAAGTTATTTACTCTGTCATCATTTTTTGAAATCTATCCTCAAAACAATTTTCTAATTCGCTCATTTGATGCTTGAGTGCTTCTACCTCAACTTGTCTTTGTTGTTCAGATTCTTTTCTTTGTCGTTTAGATTCTTGAAGACAATGTTCTGACTCACTAAGGCAACGTTCAAGATCGCGTATATTAGACGATGATCCAAACAACTCAGAAGGAGTAACACCTACTCCATATCCACGAACACGTCCGTGTTTCTCTGATTCAAATACTCGTACAAAAATCTCATCCTCGTTCATGTCAAGTGTACCATCGATCACTTGAGACGCATATGATTTAAGTTCCAACTACAAATACAAATTCACATTTGACCAGACGTTGCATTCATGCAAAATCTAAAAACCTTCTAACTCCATTTCTATATTCTTGCAATACTCAATTTCCAATTTGCATCCAACTTCTATCCATGTTATACAATGAGCTCATAGTAAGAATATGATACACTTCTTTATAAAAAATTAAGAGACTACCTGAAACCAATTTACTACTTTAATCTAATTTATTTGAAACATAAAAAATAGAATTGAAAGACTCACTTATACATACGCATACATTCAAATGAACAAAGATATGTGATTAAATCATAAAATTAGAACTTCAAATTTGATCATATTGCACACACATATAATATATATAACTACTTCCAATTGAATGTTCCCGCATCCACAAGCTAGAGATAGAGATCAGCTACCCCTTTTTCTATTCTGCATTTACATTCCATTTATACGAACAAACAAACAATTAAAAAAGAAAGAAATTAAAATGGACAATCTTTGCTTTGTTTTTAAGAATGTTGGTTTCAAACATTCAGCTTTTGTCAATCATTACTAACAAACCAAACCAAACATAATATAAATATTGTACCTAATTCTGGTTGATGTTTAATGAAGTTCAGTTCAAAACAACAAATCAAATATACCTAAACGGACTTACATGTTTAATGCACAAATCAAATATGTTTAATGAACAGCTACACTACTTGCATTACTCCTGGTAGGAGATTTCCATAAATAACAGAAATGAGAAGAAAATGCATGAGATTTTTAGATCAATTTACCTAAACGGACGACCCCAGTAACAATCAAATCCAGCTTGAACCAATCTAGATCGACGAGAAATAAGTATCTGGACAAAAAAAAAAAAACAAAACAAAACAAATGGGTCATGACAAAACTAAAAAATGAAAAAATATAACACAAAATTACAGTGGGAAGAGAGGACCAAAAGCAAGCAAAAATGATGAGAGTGCATGAGAATAAAGAGGCTATGCAATTGGTTGAAAAGAGAAACAATAATCCAAGAGAAATTGTTGTATACCGTTTCGGGATTGGACTTCAAAAGGGGAAATGGGGAAAGGAATTGAATTGAAACACCTAATTTGCTTCCTTTCTTCCTCCCTCCCTCGAAGGACTGTTGAATTCACTGAGAAATTCGAAAGGAAGGGGGTTGAAGCTGATGAATTCACTTAAATAAGCATTTGAATTATTAGTAAAAATCTAAAAACAAAAACGATTTTTAGAAACTATGTTTATAAGGAACTTATAAGTGTTCCGCATTCTAATAGGAGGAGAAAACTAATGGTCAAATTCATAGCACGAGAGGCAAACTGAAACAGAGAAATGCCATGTTTCACAACCAAAACAGATAACCTATACTGCGATAAATCAAATAGTGCACTCAAACAACTGATCTTTCCCAATATTGATTACAAACAAAACATCACGAGCAGACTGAATCGAAGATCAATATATCGAAACATGATCGAACAACAGACTTGCAGAAAGAAAGCACAGGGATATGAAAACTCACGCTAAGAGATGAGAATTAAGCGCTGAGGCAGGAAACGTGGTAGTTTGAAGTGAGCCGTGAGGATTGGAGGATTGCCGATGAAAATGGCTGAAGAAGCTTCAGTCTCGTCCAGAAAGGGAGGTGAGTGAGCTCCAAAGAGACAGTGCTGCAGATCAATGGCAATCGGAAATTAGGGCTCCCATTTCGTTTCTCCAAAAAAAAAAAAAAAAAAAAACTGATAGAAAATAATAATAGTAATCGAAAAAAAGCTAAAGGGCTCGGCCCAATAAGAGATGGGCTAAGTGAAGAACAGGAAAAGCTAACCGAGCTTCTTCCCATCGAAAGAAAAAGCCTCCTGCAGCCAAAATATGTAGATTTCTGGTGGGCGTTAATGGACAGAATATGAAAAAAAAAAAAAAAAAAAAAAAAAAAAAAAAAAAGAAGACTAAAGGAAACCCTTGTCCATGGGTTTTGTTAGTGGACATATGGCTAGATTTAGTGATTTTTAAATATGTGTAGAAAAAATTCTCAACCATTTCCAATCGAATTTTACTCAAATTTCTCTAGATTTAGTGATTTTTATAAAAATTGGTTTCCTTAATTTCCTTTTTTTTTTTTTTTTTTTATTTTCAAACGATGCTAGGAATGAGGCTAGGAATGACTTCTCTGTCCATGTTTCTATCTTCATTTTATTTCTCTATGAAATTTTCTCTTTTAATTTTGAATGGATCAAGTGAAAATCTCGTAAACAAATGGAAATGAAAAGATAGAGAAATGCATTGACTTTTTCCGACGGTTTCTGAATAACCTTTGATAAATAATACATTTTTTAAAGATTTTTTATGATGAAAGATAGTATATTTTTCACAAGTTTTTCATAACCTCTCATAAAGAGTAGATAGGTTTCAAATATTTTCAATAAGCTTCGATAAAAAGTAGATATTTTTCAAATGTTTTTTATTGTCCTTTGATAAATATAGTATCATTTTCAAAAGTTATCAATAGCCTTCGATGGTTAGTAGATAATTTTCGAAGGTTTTTAAATGTCCCTTGATAATTATAATATCTTTTTCAAAGGTTTTCAATAACCTTTCAATAAATAGTAGATATTTTTCGAAGGTTTTTAAATATTTTTTGATAAATAGAATATATTTTTCAAAGGTTTTTGATAAATAGTAGATAATTTGCAAAATCTGACACCTAGCACGATGGATGTTGAGTTTTGCAATGTATCAAATTTTAGGTTAGTGGACCCTCACATGAACAAAAAGATTTACTGTTACACTTAACCTTGCACTAGAGAAATTAAACGCCAAAACCCCCAGCACCAGGCTGCAGATGTGAATTGCCGTTCACCACTCCAGTCTAAGTAGTACACAATTAGTTCTTGCCCAATCATTGTTTTCTTGTTGTCCATGAGATTCTGTATATTGACTATTCATTGATCCTTACAAATTTTGAGTGATCGTTATATTTTACTTTACACTAGAACAAATTGATCTTTTTCTTGACTCTTGAATAATGGCAAAAATAGGGAAGATATAGAAAAAAAAAGTCATTGAAGCAAAAAATACGCGTTTTTTGGATTTTTCGAAATTATTGACAAATTTTCGTGTCATTAATTTATGAATGAAAATAACAATCATTAAACGTATGAAAAAAAGCGCGATTTTGGGGGGAAAAGAAGTGAAATTTCTGATTTTTCGACTATTTTGACATTTTTTTTTTGTGTCCCCAAATTTATGATTAGAATTAACAGTCATTAAAAAATGATATTTTTTTAGAGTCATTGAATTGACAAATAAAAAACTGGTTTTCAACGGAAAAATATGAGTATTTTTTAATATTTCAACTTTAATGACTATTTTTTTTTTGTGTCGTCAATCTATGACTTGTATTAATTATTATTGAAGAGGATTAAACGAAAAAAAAAACTAGTTATCGTGTTCAGTATATCAATATTAAATTTGTGTAATTTAATTATATGAACCAAAGTAGACTTTCACTTTGTTTGAGATTGTTGTACTGTTTTTGTTTTTAAAGAGAGAGATTGTTGTATGTTGAAAAATAATTGTTGGTGGTTGTGCTTTTAGAAAAACTAGTTACATACTACGTGCATTACATTCGTTGAATAAAGTTTAAAAAATAACTTAATTATAAAAATTTAACAATATACTACTACAAATTTGGTATTTATTGACTTAAATTTGGTATGATATTACTCTTAATATATTCATAGAAGCAAAGATTTGCTGAATGACACTTCAGAACCCATTCTAATGTCTCGTAAAAGTCTTTGCTATATAGTATGTGTTTCAATAGGTAGTATTTAGTTTAAGTATTTATAATTATACAAACATTTCTAGATTGAATGAGATATATGTTTTGAAATTTATTTTGTTTTTTGTATGCATACTTATTATAATTATTTAGCTAAATAAAATTTCAAATATAAAAAACTCTTTTTAGTAATTTAATAATTTTAAAATCATTTTAAAACCAAACATAATAATTCAAATTTAATTTTAAATGTTTGAAAACTTCTTCAAAAAATGTGGATCCAAACACAAATTTGATGGTTAAAAATCAATTTTAACTAAATTTCTTTTTCTAAAATTAGAACTAACTTTATTTTGGGTCGAAGAGAGGCTTGGGGTTTGGGCTTGAAATTTGACTTGGTCAGTCAAATGTGGAGAGATAATTAGGGTTGTTAAAAAAAAGATTTGCTTTTTTGCCGCAGATCCCCCTCCATCGTCTTCACTCTCTCGTTACTTTCATTCTCTCCCATCAGTTTTGTGCTCCTCGTTCCCTCACAGGTCTGCAACCGCCGCTCGTCGCCGTCGTCCGTTCAGCCGCCCATCGCCATCGCCGTCTAGCGCAGCCCAGCCTGTCGTCGCCGTCTGTAGCGGTAGCCTGCTCGATACCGTCCTCTGTAGCCAAACACCCAGCGCAGTTTGAAGCCATTAGCAGCGTGAGTGACCGTTCCTTCCTTTATTTGGGTGAGTTCTTGAGTTTTCCGAGACTTGACCAATCTCTTGTTACTGGAATTTAGTTCTAGAGTATGAAATTTGTAGTTTTCACATAGGTTGGAGCGTTGTTGGTGACGTTGAAAAGGCTTAGAATCTACACAAGGATTTGGTAAGCGATTTTATTGTTTTTGGAGGATTTTTACAGTAGTGTTTTCGGACTGAATTGTTAATTTATTGATATTCTGTTTTTGGAAATTAGTTAAAGAATTTCGTAGTGGAAGAAGCCATTTGTTGGAAAATTGGATTTCAGTTAACGTAAGGGATTTGCTGTCGAAATTATGTGAATGTTAGCTTGAGTACCAACGCATGTTGATGTTTAAACCATTGAGTTTATTGCGAGACATGAAATTTATGTGCTTGTAATGTCAGTTGTATGCAAAGGTATATGAATGTCAAGGCAGTGGATATTTGTTCAAAGTAGTGGATTTTAAACCATTTATGTGCTTGTCATGTCATAATTATATATGTGCTTGTAATGTCTTAAACTCATGTTCGGTCACATTCTTTATAGTAATAATTTTCTATAAAAGTTTCCATTTCCTATTTGGATAGGGTTGGTAGCGGAAATTTGATCTTGCTTATGAACTAGTGGGTATACACTCTAAACTCTGTTTTGAACTAGTTTAAGATTGTTTGGACTTGTCTCTAACACTTGGAATCCCATATCTCCAGATTCAGAATAGTTTAAGGCCAATTTAGGTAAGTAGATTTCTACATGATGGGCTTGTTTGTTGTTTGAGAGTTAACATTCTACTTGATGGGCTTGCTTGTCGTTTGTTGTTTGTTACTATGTGTTTCGAGTGTTGGACATATTATTATATTTTAATGTGGCATAAATGTTGGATGAGACTAAATTTATGGAATGCCAATTGAGTTTGGTTTTAGTTTTGTCCTAACATTTGGTTTACCAATCATATTTGAAGGTTAGATTGGAGTTTTTGAAGAATTTTGAGCTATTTTCTAGCGGAATTGAAGTTGTTTCAGCCAATTTTTTGGTAAGTATTTAAAGTTTTGAAACCCTTTTAGATCAATATTCAATATGGTTGCTGGAAATCTAGATTTGAAACCTTTAATTATGGTTAGTAGATTGGAAGCTTATCTTAAGTTTTGGAGGTGGATTTGCATTAAGCCCTAATTTTAGGTAAGTTATTTGGAGGTTTTGGAGTGAATTTATGTTTGGAGTTAGACCATGAAATTTAAATTTAAATATGGTTTATCTTCTAAACTAAAAGAGAGCTTGGTTTGCTTGGATTAAATATTTGGACTTAACTTTGGGTAAGTGGCACCACTATTTAGTTAATTGCCAAGAGTGTTCAATCAGTGCAATACCCTATTATTCATGTTGGTTCTATTAGTTGAGAATTGTTTATTCTCTTAGTAGAATGAATGGTTTTATTGTTTGATTAATGATCCAATGAGGGTTTAGAACGACAGATGTTGAGTTCTGCACAGTATCAGATTTTAGGTTAGTGAGTGGACCCTCGCGTGAGCGGCAAGATCTACTGTTACACTTAACCCTGCACTAGAGGAATTAAACGCCAAAACCGTCAGCACCAGGCTGCAGCTGCGAACTGCCGTTCATTGCTCCCAACTTCATCTTCTTTGCACTTCCCAATCTGATTACCGATAAAGATTTAACGCAATGAAGAAGGAAATTCTTAAATCGCCTCCTATCACAGCTTTCACTCCCGACGGGAACTATCTCGCCATCTTGTCCTCAAATGGAACTCTTAAGGCAAGCTCTTTCTCTTTCTGTTGTTTCTATGTCTTTATTTTTTTCTCATGCCGATTTTCACTTGGAATATCCAACCAGTTCATAAACTTCCACTTCTCAGACTTCGCTGTAGCTGCAAATATTTGTTTTTCTTGCACTCTTGGACATGTGAATGTTAATTACTTACGAATTCGATGGAAACATTTATATGTATATCTGTAGATTTGGAGTACTTGTGATGGGAGTTTACTGGCAGAGTGGAAGGATTCCGATGGAAAAAATGATGGTGATTATTCCTGTATGGCATGCTGTTTTCTGGGTAAAAAGGTGAGGAAAGCAGGTTAGGGTTCATATTTAAGTTCAATTCATTGATACTGTATTGTAAGTGTTGGGAATGTTAAACCGCTAATGTCTTTCTCATATTTCAGCGGAAAAACAGTTCTTGTGTAATTGCTATCGGTACCAGTAGTGGGGATGTGTTGGCTGTAAATGCTTCAAGCGGTGAGATGAAGTGGGTCTCTGCAGGTTGCCATCTTGGGTACGCAATCAATTCTGCTTACTCTTGATAACTCAGTATTTTAGAGAATGTCAAATGATCATATGAGTTGGCTTGAGGGTGCAAACTTTATGTACTTCAATGATCTTATATTGACCATGTTACTTGCTTCATATTGGTGCATTCATTGTGGCAAAGCGATGTGATAATAAAATGTTTTGGTTGGAGGTTCCCCTTGTTAACACACTTTAAAGATACATTCCATGATCAAGTCATCTAATAAGCAATAGTTAATTCATTCTTTTATGATAGTGAAGCTATCTCTGACGTGAGTTGATCAACACATAAAGTTATGGTTCTTCTACAGAAAGTAATGTTTAGTTTGTCATTCTATTCATTATGGTGAATGAATAGTTTTTTACCCTGATTTGTGAAGTGGAGTTATTGGGCTTTCTTTTGCGGACAAAGGCCGTAGACTGCGTACAGTTGGAAGTGATGGAATGGCCTCTGAAATGGACACTGAAACCGGAAACATTATCAAGGAGTTCAAAGCTTCGAAAAAATCAATCTCTTCTTCAGCCTTTTCACTTGGTTAGTTGCTTATCCATTTTCTGTTACATAAATAATGACAGCACCGTTTCTGACTTAATGAGTCACTCTTTGCCCAGATGAGAAGTACTTAGCTGTAGCTGGCAAAAAATTGAAGATTTTAAGCACAGATGATGGGAATGAGCTTACGGTGCACCCTGATAAATTGGTGAGCTGCCCAAATTCTCTTACTCTTAAATACGTCCAAATCACTGATTATGCTATACTATACAAAATATAGGGTCCCGGGAAGCTTGTTTCTTTATCTGATGATGCTAAAACAATAATTACTTCAGAACTTGGAGCCAAACATCTTCAAGTGTGGTGGTGTGATATGAGTTCTGGAAAATTTAGTAGAGGTCCTGCTCTTTCCATGAAGCATCCTTCATTTGTCTCTGAATGCAGAAATGTTAGCAATCAAGAAGACAGCGTAGTTGTCTTGTCAGTATCAGTATCAGGTGTAGCTTATTTATGGAAATTAAAGATCCTTTCTGAAGACGAGGTTAGTCCAACTAAAGTCTCCGTAAAAGCTAATGACAACCAATCAGCTGAGGAAAACCATGGAAGTGCTAAGAAGAATCGAGTTGCTGTCATTGCTTCCAGAATACATGGTGTAGGAGACAATGAAGTGTCAGTTATTGTTGCTCATGGATCCATGGACCTACCACAGCATAGTCTTTTTAATATTGGTTATTCCGTAAAGGAAGATGTAAATACTGCACATGAGAATAGAACCCTCCAACAAAATGATGATTTTTCTGAACAAGGTTTGAAAAAATGGTCACGTTTGCCATGGTTTTCCTTATTTCTTCCCTGCCCTCGTTCTCCTTATTTCTTCCCTGCACAATGCTTATACTTTTTACAGGTCCGCATGAGATGGCACAAGCAGTGGTTACCCCTAAAAGTAAGAAAAGCAAAAAGAAAAGAGCAGCATCTGATCTTGATAGTCTGACAGCTGGGGACATTAGTGACGTGGGTAAGGATTGTCTTTGAGCTATTGCTTGTGGCTCTTGAATTGTCATTCAGCATCTACAACTGCCCAGCTCTAAGCAAATAGTGTAATATTCTTTTCAATTTTCACCGCTGACATGATATCTGGTGATGTAGGCAACGGAGATACTTCTAATGTTCTATTTAATGATGATTTAAATGAGCCATCCATGGGAGAGAAACTTGCAAGTTTGAATTTGGTGGATCAGAATGGGGATGAAGGTCGTGAACAAGAAAAACCTTCCGTCCCTGTAATACCACCTAGTGCAGACTCTGTTCAGGTTTTGCTTAAGCAAGCGCTACATGCAGATGATCGTGCCCTTTTGCTAGAATGCTTATATACCAAGGATGACAAGGTTATCACCGTCCTACAACATTTACTTTGTCTACGAATCGTTTTGGTCTTAATCCATCGTATATCATCTGTTTTCAGGTTATTTCAAAATCAATAGCACAATTAAATTCATCCGATGTTCTCAAGCTTTTACACTCTCTGATATCCTTTATCCAGTCAAGGTAATCTCCCTTGCTCTGATTTTGCTTGATGCTCCCTAAGGTCTTGCCGTTTCTTACATTTAAATCATGTGCGCAAAATCAAGAATTACCATACCAGAATTTTCATGTCTTATGTACAGAGGTGCAATTCTTGTATGCGCCCTTCCTTGGCTGAGAGGCTTACTTCTCCAACATGCTAGTAAAATTATGTCTCAAGAATCTTCTCTCCTCGCCTTGAACTCTCTATATCAGGTTAGCAATGGTTTTTTTTATGCGATTGGTTAAATCATCAGCTTGGATCTTTTTTTTTGTCATCTCAAATATGCAGTCAACGAGCTGTCTCTTTCACTATCATTAATCATTATTTTATAATAGATAAATACAAATATATAATTTCTGTGTATGTGCAGCTCATTGAGTCTAGAATTTCAACTTTCCAATCCGCTCTACTGTTATCAAGTAGCTTAGACTTCCTCTACACGGGGGTAAGTGATTATTTTCCCTCCACACATTACATGGCCAAATTCGAGTTTTGCAGAAACCTTCTTCAAGCTCAATGAGACGAATACTCCTGTCTTCTTTTTCGCAGGTCCTTGATGAGGAGGTGAACGAAAACGATGCCATTGTGCCGATTATTTATGAGGAGGACGATAGCGACGATAAGGAATCGGGGGATGAAATGGAAACTGATGATGATGATGATGAAAGGGATGAAGTAGAAGCCTTTGACGATCTTAGTACTGGTGAAGTGGATGATGACATGAGTGGATGAATGATTATAAGCTACGGTTGGATTTTATTTTTTGACCTTCCTTTTTCCAAAATGAGCTTGTTCCGTAATTTTGACATGATTAATCCTCCTAATGAATGAGAATTATCTAAACCCATTTCCTCGAGTTGCAAGCTCGTTATGTGGTTTCATGCTTCACAACCTATAAAAATAAAACATTTTCATTTTGAGTTTAAGATTTGAAGGCAGAACCTTTCCAACTTGAATCTAAGATTTGAAGGCAGTTCCTTGGTGTAGCCTCTAATAAATTGCAATATTGAGAACCTGAAGTGCCTCATTCCTTCTCATCCAACCTTAGAGAGCATGGGCTTGAGTTAAAATCTTAAAACTGATGACTTCACTATCAAGTATCAACTGATACTACTTTGATTATAATAGATTGGCCGACATGAACATGATTTATTCCATAATTAAATCTTATAGTGTCACATTCCACATATATTTCTAACAAGTGGATAGTCAGAAATAAATTTGACCTTAGTTTTACTTCTACCAATAATAATGTCAGATCCACATCGAAATAAAGACTAAATTCCCCGCAAATAATGAAGTTAACGTGAACTGAATTCTCGAAAACATAGTAAAGTTCAGAAATCTCATGATCGAATAAATGGCTAAGTGAAATTATTATTATTTATTATTATTTTTTTTAAGAAAAAGGGGTCAAGATTGGACCTCGTATCTATTATAAGAATCAAAGGGAACTCTTAAGGTCAAATTAGAAAAGGTCAAGAATATAAATACAAGACTCAATGGTGAGACGAGTCCTAATAATGTCAATTACTCGTAAACTCCTACCAATTGTTAAAAATATCTACCAGACAGACAACGATAAAATTTTTGGTCATAATATTCAGAGGCAAAATTTTAATTCTAAATCGATTGATCATTTATCTTTAGAATCATGGGTAGACTGATCTTTTTCTATATTTAGCTGCACACAACTGCATGCTATAATATATAATATATATTTATATATTTATTTAGCAGAAGCAAAAGTGCAAAAAAAAGGATGTTTTCAAAGGAGAATGTTTTTATTCAAGTTAAGGAAA
The DNA here is from genome assembly GCA_031780015.1 of Citrullus colocynthis. Taxonomy (NCBI): domain Eukaryota; kingdom Viridiplantae; phylum Streptophyta; class Magnoliopsida; order Cucurbitales; family Cucurbitaceae; genus Citrullus; species Citrullus colocynthis. The sequence continues at coordinate 1,230,288 of QLSR01000165.1, read as the reverse complement.
TAGAGACACCAACCAAAAACACCTTCTCCAACAAAAAGGGAGGAAGCATTTTTTTTCAGATTATAACAAAACCAAAACCAAAGAAAAAAAAAAAAGAAAAAGACTGCTACATTTAGGACAGGGTTCCGAAATTAGGAATCAACCCCTGCGGTAAGTGGTGGCGTCAGTGTCTTTGTCCACCTCATCATGGTGCTGGGCCACACCAAAAGTGCTTTTGACGGCATCCGCTGCTCCTTGGGCCATGCTCTTCACTTTCTCACCCGTCTGCTCCAGAATCCCTCTGGTCGTCTCTTTTCCAGATTGGGCCTTCTCACGGGCCGCTTGGGCCGTATCCGAGGCCCTTTCCTTCGCCGCTTGGGCCTTTTCCGACACATAGCTTCCTGCCTGATCTTTGGACTCTGCGGCCCAATCTTTTGTGGACTCCGCTGCTCCATGGGCCTTGTCCCTTGCGGCCCGCCCAGTCTCGTATGTCTTCTCCTTTGCTTCTCGGGCCTTGTCCCCCATTGCACCCATCGCCTGATTAGTCTTCTCCTGAAATTTAAAGGATAATTGTTTTGTTTAGAATTTTTAGGGATAATAATTAAATTTATAGACCCGGTTGATAGGTTGGTCTATCTATTAGAGACTCTTACCACAAACTACCTAGACAAACTCCTACATCTAATTTTCCTATATCTATATCTATACTATATTTGTGAATACTTCGAACTGACTGCACCCGAGAAGGAGGGAAATTTTTAATATTTTTTAAAGAAAAAAAAAATACAAAGATAGTTATGCAACATATTTATATTTCTGTATCTTATTTTTTTAAGAATCTAAAACAAAAACATTATCATAGAAGACGAAAATATTATCAAAGGAAGTCTACAAATACCTCAGCTCGTCCCTTGGTTTCACCAGCTCTATAGCTTTGATCGTGAGATGCCATTTTTTGTTCCTCTCTCTCTTTGACGAATTGGACTTTAGCTTCTGCTTCTGTATTGTTCGTACTTTTTGATTTTGCTTGCTCTGTGAGTAATGGGGAAACAAATCTAGCATATTAATAAGCTTCCCGCCTTGTAAAATTGATTGACACGTGTCCACGGAGGTGACACGTGTAGGACTTACGTGCCTGTTCTGGGATGCTGCTGCTCTGATTTCACAGAAACTGGCAGCACCAAATCGATGACTCAGCCTATGCACTTTGCCACGTGTTTCCTCCTGCTTCCGTCGGTGCATGTTGTAATATACATAAAAATGAAAAGTACTTATTGAATGCACCTATCTCTATTTTCCACATTGATGCGTCATATCCTTCTTATTCAATATTTTTAAAATTCTTCTTTAAATATAATTAATACACAAACATGAATGGTTTTTTTTATTTTTAATGTCGGTGTGGTTTGGAATTAGGTTATGCGTATATTCTTATAAGACAACTCACTTGACTTTACAATATTTAGGTGTGAAAATACTTTTAAAATATTAAATACTAAATCAGTAAACACCGTGAATTGAACTAATTACTTCTTGACATAGCTTTTTATGTCCCTATTTAACATTATGATTTTATTTTTTTTTTTAACTATTTTAGGAAATAAATATTTAAATACTATTTAGGTGTTTATGCTTTAAGTTTTAATTTATTTTGGTTTTCTTACTTTTAATTTCTATTTATTGTAATTCGTGTAACTTGAAATGTTTATTTTAGTTATAGAATCTTTACAAAATAGCATTTTAGTTTTATGTTTTCACTTTTATTTTACATTTTATTTTAAGAGATCAAGCTAGTTACTTTCAAAATTTAGTGACCAAGATAAATGAAAGCCGAAGGTGTGGAGATAAATACTATTTTATTTGAAAGTATGAAAATGAAAAGAGTCAAAATTGAAATTGTATGATAAAAATAAACCTTTAAATTCAACGAAAGGCAGAATAAAATAAAAATGTTGTGGGTTCTCAATCTCATCCATTACCCACAGATCAATAATCAATATTTAATTTAAAATCCATCTTTATCTTCTTATCTTTTATTTTCTTTGGAAGAGTACCACAACTTCACTCCCAATCTGATAAAGTTGAATTAAATTTTATTCCAAACTTTTCAATTTTATCAAACTGCTCCTAAAGCTTAAACAAATTGTGCAATCTTTAATTTAAACTTTAATGATTGTTTTCTTAATGTATCTAATGCATTATAAATAATAGTAAATTATTGTAACTTTGGAGAAAATAAACATGGGAATTGCCTTTTGCTGGAAAGGTTTTGTCATATTTAATTATCTTCATATTCTCAAGATCACAAAAATTATCTTCATTTAAATTGATGAGTTCTGAGATATTTTTACCAAACTATTTGTTAAAATTTTATGTCATCAATAAAATCAATAAATAAATATCTATGGAACTAAAATAGGTTTTTTCTCGCGGAATTCAATCATTTAAATTTAAATTCAAAAAAAAAAAAAAAAAAAAATTAAAAAATAATAAAAAAAATTATTTTAAATGACAAAATTGTTGAAAATATTTACAATCAATAGCAAAATATCACATTCTATACCGTATAATTTTGTTATGTTTGTAAATATTTTGGTTCATTTTCCTATATTTGAAAACCCACAAAATAATTAGTTAATTAAAGGGAATCAAATGAAATGTATTTGATTAAATTATTTTTCCAAAAAAAGACAATGAGGGTGCACCTAATCCCCATACTCCCATTTTTTAACCTACACAAATAAAAAAACGAAAAAAAAAAAACTCATGAAAAAAATTGTCACGTGACAATTTTTTACTAGAGAACTCATTAAACTGCATAGAGATAGGTGAAGCCCAAAGAGCACCTAAGTATTTTTCTTCTAAAAATGATATAAATAACAAGAATACCTCTCCAAAAGATTGTTTATTAAAAAATAATTCTCACCTCAATCCTGTAAAAATTTAACTAGAAATTCCGTGGGTAATTGGACAATGTTTGTCCTTGTTTCCACCCATGAACATCCAGCCTCTACGTCTAATTAACTCGATAATTAAGATAGCTATTAAGTGATTGTCATTACAGTAAAATAAAACATAATATTTCGCTTCTCTTTTCTACATCTAACAATATATAAAATCACTAGCTACATTAGAATCAACCATTATACAATTTGTCAATAATAGGTAGGGAAATGTATGGAAAATGATAATATGCTTTAAATAATGTGTGGATGATGATTTCGTTTGTTGACTTAGCCAAATGATTTGAAATAGTCCATCCAACCCCAAAATCCCTCTTCGCACTATTAGGGATTCACTAAGAAACAGCCAGGCGTAAGCCAACGCACAAAAATAGGCTAATTCACCAACTAAAATTAGCATTTTCAACCTCTATATAATGTATAACTTTGATAGCCTTTCAGTGCATCACTTTCATATTTCATTTATTCATTTTTTTTCTTCCTTCTTTTCACTATCTTTTGAGTTTAAAAAAACACAATTCAGAAATGGCAAGCCATCAGGATATTAGCCACAAGGCTGGTGAGATTGTTGGGCAAGCTCAGGTAATTAATTAGGAAATTAATTAGTTCTGTTTAGTGTATAATTATATATATTTATTAAGAGTAAATTATTAATTGATTGGTTTGATTTTAATTTTATGATCAGGTAAAGAAAGATGACATTTTGGGCCAAGCATCTCATGCAGCTAATGATGCCAAAGACAAAGCATCTACGCATGACCAATCTGCCGCCCAAACTGCCTCTGACCTCAAGGACCAAGCTGCAAATTTCCTTCAACAGGTATTTTTTTTTTTAAAAAAAATATTATTAGTTTTTCATTAGAAAAAGATTTGTATACTAAGGTTAGATGTTTGATTTTTTTTTTCTTTTTTTTTTAACTAAATGGGTTTTTTTTTTTGGTGAAATATATATAGACAGGAGAACAAGTGAAAAACATAGCACAAGGAGCAGCTGAGGCAGTGAAAAACACACTTGGGATGAACACCGATAACACTTCAAACACCAACAATCCAACCACCAACCCTACCAACAACCCTACCAACAATCCATCCACTAGAATTTAAAAGATGAAGTTTTAATTACTTCATTTTTTTTCTTTCTCTATCTTTTGAAGTTTTTTTTTTTTTTTTCCTTCTTTTTTGGTGGTTTAATTAATTTGCTTCTTTCATAAGCCACAATGAAAATGAGCAAATGAAAGGTGAAATTAATTTCTGTATAAATAATTGAAAGGAAGAGTGTGATGTATGGATCCCCTTCCTTTTCATAATTAATTAAATTTCTAGTTTTGTTGCCCTAATCTCTGATGTGTCCCTTAATTTTGTTAGATACTTGCTTTACTATATTTATTATTATGAATTAAAATAATATATCTACTTGGCATGAGATGTACGACAATTGGACATTTAACCTTTTTTCTTCTTTGTATGCATAAAAGCTTGGGAAGAGTAATAATTATCTTCTAGAATAATGCAGATATACTAACACCTTCTGTATATATAATAAAATATTATTTCTATACCAAAATTATATCTACTTTGGACACAGTCATAGGTAAAAGCTATTCAAACCCCATCATGTCTTCTCTCATAAAAGTTGATATCAATTTAATAAATTTACCATCTAAATTTTTAAACCCCAAATTAACCCCAAACTTTCCTGAGTGTTGCACATTCTTTAAATTTTAATTTGAAAATTGTTATGAGCAAATCAATGTAAGAGCTTCTTTAAGAGGATTATATTTGAAAATCGTCAATGCATCAATTATGTGTAGATTTTTTCAAATGTCGATTTAAAGAAATGAACTATTAGAATTTGAACAATTTTCTAAAAAATCTTAATTGAGAGTCTAAATTAATTCATTGATAAAATTATAAGATTAACAATGTTTATCGAAATTTGAGTTTTAATCTAATATGTATTTAAATTGATACACTTATTAATTTAGTCCAAAGTTTAGGGGATAAATTGATATTTTGCCATTATATATATATATATATGATAACTGATAATACATATAAGATTAAGATTGACAATGTTTGGCCCTAATATTTGAGCAATGCTTAAGTGAAACTACAACCAAAGAATAAAATATTATATTAGGTACTAACTTGTAATTGATGCGCCAAAATTCGTAAATCCAAAATTTTCAAATGCACTCCAAATATTTTTTAGCAGAGAGAACAAAGAGTTATCAACTCTCAGGTCTCATGCATGCATGGGAACGATTACCAATGCAAACAAAAGATGAGTATCAATTCAACAAACCCCACTTCCATTTCCATGTCTTTATTACACCTTTGGCTTCGCTCTTCAATAAACTTCTCTTTTCCTTGGACAAAGAAATGAAGGCCATCTCTCATTTCTCTCTCACGCACACATACCTTCTATTTGCTCTATTTTATTGGACTGAGATAAATAAAGGCAGGGCCTTTACATACAAACTAAAAAACATTCCCTTTAATTGCCTAACTTTTATTTCAATTCAATTTATGTGAAGATTTTCGTAGATTGGATTATTTGAATTTTTTTTTTTTTATCAATTAATCTTGAGATAAAATTACATGTTTATCCAATGTAGTTCATAGAGTCTAAATAAAGATTAAAAAATACACAAATCAAATGATTATTAAAAGAAACAATAGAATAGAAAAAAAGCGCAGCATTAGGTATAGTAAAAAAGAGTGGTTGGAAAAAGCAAAGAGAGACGTAAAGAAAAAGAGTTGATATGGAGAGAAAAGAAAAAGATGGTCAACATCAAACCTTCAAAGACTACACTTGTCACATTATTCCCACACAAGAAAAAAAAAGAAGAAAAGGAAAGAAATATATATCATCATCTCCTCCATTTTCATCTTTATTGAAACTCACCATTATTATGTTTTTTTTTTTTTTTTTCCTCCCCTTCCGATTCTTTTTTAATATAAGGTTTGAATTAATGCACATGTAAATACATCTTCTTTTCAGAAAGATAAAAAGAAACTTCATGTGCTAATTAATTTGGTTTTCTTAGCCGGATAATAGTAAGGAGTAATTAGTAAAGAAGATTTTGTGTACTATTTATGAAAGTATTGGAAAATATATCTCACTCGAGTATAGTTTGATGATTTGATCACTCATCCGCAATCGTTGAACTAAAATTTTTTAAAAGCAAAACTATAAGGAAAACACAAAATACCCCTGAATTTTGAGGAAAGATTCAATTATGCCTTGGACAACTTGGAAAGTTTTCATTTTTATCTTGTACTTTGAAATTTTGTTTTAAAAATACCTCTTAAGAGTTTTTTTTTTTCTTCGTTCAAAATAGGATGCAAAATTGATGCGAGACTAATGTGCGTAAAATCGAAAGACATATGTGACATTATTCACGTAAATTTATGTGGCAGTTGAAGTGTAATGCTTATGATTTTAACGATGTCATTCGAGATGAAAGAAATGGTAACAATGATCTTAATATTCCAAATATCAAAATTCAAACGTAGGAAAGCGACAACGTCCTAAGAATTCCTAAAATTTGCTAACTTTGGATCTGATTTTCATTTAAATTACTTCTCATTTCTTAGCTCAGGAAACTTTCTCGTGAGGTGAGTTTAAATTAAATTCAATACACATTTTTAATTAGATGAATTTCATTATAGATAACTTGTTAAAGTACTAAGGGGAAGAAAAAGGGATATTCCCACCAACTCAGAAAGTAATATATATTTTTTAAGAAAAAAAAAACTTTCTTCAAATTGTGTTGACTGTGAAGCAAAATGTTCTTAAGATTCTAGTGCATGCCACTGCCTTCCATCCTTAATTATATATATAATTAAAAGAAAAAAAAGAGTTTAAAAAACAGAGGAAAAGGGTATTGATTTGCACTTGGAATATCCATTCATCACATTTCAAATCTTATGCTTTCTTTCCTTCTTTCTCTAAAAGAGAAAGTTGATGGATGGGACCTTAAACTTTGCTGCAAATGGGTTGTGAAGAAGCATGGTCAAAATGAGAATGCTTTTGAGTTTTTCTTTCTGAGGAGCTTTGAATTATTCATAATATATAGTTGTGTGAACTATATATATATATAATAAAAAGTTGGGAGAAAATGTGTATTGAGAATAGGTTACCACATTATTCTCCCTCTCTTTTTATGTGGGGTATTCAAATGTCGGAAAGATGTCCCTTTAAGCTTAGCTTTGGAGTTTGGACTCAACTAACTATACCTTCTTCTCACTTCTTTTTTTACTTTAATTGCATTTAATCAATTTATTATACTTTTAAAACTCTTACAATATAAGTCTATTTAGTTAACAACAATATCTAACTTTGTAGATAATAATGTTAATTAAAGGGTTTTGGAGACTTTTTACGTCACAAGATTTTTAAATGCATATGTAAGAGACGAAGAAGTCGCACACGAACAACACTGCAGTTTTGGATACTTTTATATCTAAATGATTGTGTTCATATATTTGAGTAACTTAAATGTCAATACGTTTAAAGATATAATCATACATTGAAAAATGATTCGATGACGAGGAAACAAGTTTAATTTTGGAGGAAACAAGTTTAATTTTTCAAAACATAAAATAAAAAATAAAATTATTATCAAATATGTTTAAAATTATCGGGTTTTAACTAAATAATTTTTTAACTTTATTATCTCCCAACTTATATGTATTTTGTTAGTCTTATAAATTTCATTTTTTAATATTTAAAAGAGTTGTCTTCAACTATACTAAAATAAGACACCGATAGAAATTTATGGTCAATAATAGCCTATAAGTATCTATATCATTAATAAACAATACCATTTTATTATATTTAAAAATATTTCTAACAATCTACTCGTTTTAAAACCATTATCCTATATAAAAAAAAATAAAGGTGAGAATTAACACAATTTATTAAAATGTAGTAAATGGATCATGAAAATATTGAAGATTGAGACAAAACTAGAATAAGATTAAATATAATTTAACAATATAAAGCATGAGAATGAATGAATGCAGACAATGAAAAGATAATACAACAATGGCATTAATAATAAGCTTTGGTAATTTTCGACAAACAAGTAAATTACAATGATTTTCAAAAGGGTTTTTCATTGCATGCATGCAAACACAAATCAATAAAGCAATATTTTCGTTCAAAATTCGAGATTTATATCTCATTTTCTTTTTTGGGGCGCCCATAGTTTGAATTATTGCCTGCTTTTTTTCTCCTTTTTTCCTTGCTTTAATTTCTTTTCCATTCTCATTTATCAACATCATTTCCTGAGTGACAAAGAAACAACAAGCAAACCAATTTTTTAAAAAAGTAATTAATTAATTAATTAATTAAAGTACACAAAGCACTTTGTTTTTATTATATCTCTTCCCTTTTCATGGAGTCCCTCTTTGGCTATAAAAACAAACTCCCCCCATTTGCATCTTCTATCAACCAACTCTCTTTCTCCTCCATATTATTTCTTACAATTCCTTCAAATTTTGGTTCAAAACTCTCCCACTTTATTGTTTTCTAGTTTTATTTATTTTGGGTTCACCCATCATCCGACCAGAATCAGAAATTTTTATAAAGAAAGGTACAATTTTACATTTTAATATATAATATAATATTCCATCCAAAAATCAAATACTTCATTTTAGTAAGAAATCTTTTCAAAATGTATATATAAAAGTTTGGATTATTAATTTAACAATTTAAAATTTAGCATTATTTTGGTGCATCTCTCTGTTTATATCCCCACTTTTTGTCCTAACTTCTGGGTTTAGTTTTCATATTTGGTCCCTCGATTTCACCTTAAGTTATGAGTTCGACTTCAATTTATCTTTAAAAATTTGAATTTTATCTCAATTTGATCTATCAATTTCAGGATTTAAATTATTAACCTCAAATTTTGGTTAAATAAGCACTTTTCATCTTTGGTATTAATTACTTTAAAATAATTATAATTGATTAAGTATTATTATTTTTTTATCACTATTAAAATTTCAATTCATAATTATTTTAAATTAATATATATTAGTAATAAAAGTGAGTATTTAACAAAAAAAAAAAAAATCAAAGTTAAAAGTATAGATCTTAAAATTTAAGAATTAAATTGAAACAAAACTCAAATTTTAAAGGTAAAATTGTAACATTTTGAAACTTATGAATTAAATTGAAACTAAACTTAAAATTTAAATGTTAAATGTGTAATATTTTAAAAGTTATGAACTAAATTGAAACTAAATTTAAAGTACTAATCACACACTACTATGAAAAAAAAGTTAAAAAGATGTTAAAAAAATAAAAAAAAATTTGACACATGCTAAATTATGATTGGACGCTGTAGATCGAAGGAATGTTATCTTGAAAAAGAGTACATGTCGATTAAGAGTGAATTTGCAGGTGGGCGGAGAAATGAACAGGCCGGGGGACTGGAACTGCAGATCATGCCAGCACTTGAACTTCCAACGGCGAGAGTGGTGTCAACGGTGTGGGGAATTCAAACTGGGAGCTGAATTAGGGGTGTTTGGCGGCAGAGGAAGAGCCATTCCGTCGTCGTACGGCGGAGTTGCTAATTCGCCGGGATCCGACGTCCGGCCCGGAGACTGGTACTGCGGCGTGGGGAATTGTGGAACCCACAACTTTGCGAACCGGTCGAGCTGCTTCAAATGCGGTGCGTTTAAGGATGAGTCAGCAGCAGCTGCCGGCGGAGGAGGGTTTGATATTGATGTGACGTGTCGCGGATTCAGAAGCTTTGGATTTGGAAGTAGCAATGCCTCACGTGGCGCCTCTTCTTGGATGTCTGGTGATTGGATTTGCTCCAGGTCAGTTTTTCTTACTCATTTCAACTCTTTAATTATTATTAACTTTTTTTTTTTTTAATTATTGAACTAAATTTATGTTCGCATAATTTATGTAGTTTTTAAAAATCTAAAAAGATAGCCTAGGGATCGATTTATTTGATGAATTTTTCTAAAAACGAATTATCTCTAGTGGCATTTTGATTATAAAATTTAAACATATTTGCATGAAAGTTATCGTTACTATTTTACTATTTTTCAAATTAAAATTTTTTATTGTAGATTCAAATTTAAGAATGATTAAAAGTTAATAGATTGAATTTAAACAATTCAGAATAAAATACTTTAAATGGAATGAAATCTATAGCATTAGGTGTCAAATGGTATTTTAACCTTGTTTAGGTTAAATTTTCAAGTATGTTGTATTACGAATTTGACAAGAAAAATTTAGAATTTTACTTCTATATTTGTCACATTGTATCAATTTTTATTTTAAACTTTTAATTTTATCAATGTGAAGACAAAAATTTGTTAAAAGGTTGATTTATGTACTCTCTATTCAACTTATACTAATTTACTTATTAATTTTAACAAAACATAATGTTTAATGTTGTTTCCAAACTTTCCTTTTAAAAAAATGTAGTTTGCAAACTCAATAAAAACATTGGGAAATTTCAATTTTGATTAATGCACAAATTAATATTTGAATAATTTTGTCAAAATTAAAAATATAAAAAATTAACAAAAATGTTACTCTAAATCCATTTTTCTTGAAATATTGATATTATTTATTTTAATGATAATGCATTTTATTTAGTGGGCGAACCACTTGCAAAAACTTTTTTCTTAACGAAATATATATATATATATATATATATATATATATATATATATATATATATATTAAGGAGAAAAATGATTGTGGCACATTTTCAAAGTCTCGGATACAAAATTCATGAAATTTTAAGTTTAAGATAAAAATGGTTACAATTTAATAAGTTTATAGGCAAATTTTGACTTTTTTTCCTATCATGTTAATTTATATTTTTAATACTAATATTTGTCGACTTTAGTCTTAATTAATTTTTATAATATTTTGAGTTTATGCTATAACTATTAACTATTATTTACTAGCAAGAATTTGTATTCGCTATATATACTGATTATTTTTTTAGGAGTTTTTTTAGCCTTACTTCTAATAAAAGAAAACCAAATTAATCAGTCACTCCTTTTTCTTTGTAGTTTAACAAAAATATAGGAGTTGGGATTGAATAAGATAATGTTTTTTTTTTTTTAATTTTTTTATTTACTTTTATATATATATATATATATATATATATATATATATATATATATATATATATATATATAAATTTAAAGATCAATAATATTCTTTTTTTTATTATTTATTTGAACCATATTTAAATGAATAAGTAAATAACTTAATATGAAATTTAATATAAGAGATTTTTTAAAAAAAAATCACAATTAATTAATCATTTAAATGAGGATTTATAGTGGAAAATTAACTATTTGATTCAAAAATTTTCTTTAAAAAAAAACATTTGTAAGAATAATTCTTTGTGGGAACAACTCGACTTCTGCAAATTCCTCGAGAAAATTAAATGAAGAATTTAGCGGGGGAATAGATAATGAAATGGTGACGGGGTGAGGACAAACGAGTCACCGTATTCCAGTCTTATGAACATAAATACAATGTTTTAGAACATTAATATACCTAAACCCTAGAAGTTAACTAATATGTCTTAAATAATTAGTAAATTAAAAATAACTTACTGTAGTAACAAATTAATTTCGACGATTGATTTACAGGTTAGGATGCAACGTACATAACTTTGCAAGTAGAATGGAATGTTTCAGATGCAACGCTCCAAGAGACTCGTTCTAAAAATTTCAATTTCTAATCTTTCATCTAAATGGTGGCTTTCTTTTATAATATTATATACTTTTATTTCCTTTCATTTCTCAATTTATTTTGGTTGTATGCTCCGAACTTATAACCATATTGAGTTGTGTATTGCCTTAGGATTCTCTGTTTTGTCTTGTTCAAATTTGTTGCTTTGTTTGATTTCCTTTCCCTTTTTGTTTGGTAGTCAATTTTAAGTTGTCAAGTTTATGTGTCATATTTTAGGGATAAAAGTACTTATTTTTTATTTTAATAATGAATTAAGTGAACATAAACATATAACTCAAATCACATTCAATAATTATGAGATGATATGATGTGTTTGAATCTCCTCCCCAACTTACATTTTTTAACTAAAGAAAAGAGAGTTTGAACTCTTTCTATACAAATGAAAGTGTTTTTATCTCCAAAGGGTTCATTTTCTTAAACTTGTGAAGGACAAGTTGTTATTTAAATCTATCTTTCCTCTTTAACACTAAAATATTTAACATGTATAAATAATAATTTAATTTTTTTTTAATTTCAGAATATAGAGCAGAGATTTGAATCTATAATCTCATGGTAAAAAATATTATTAATTAACTAAGTAATTTATATTAAAACTGACAATTAAAAAATAATAGAGTTCTAATTCTTCAGGTTTGAAAAACGATTTAAATTTTATGATAACATGATTGCAACTTATTATCATCATCGTTGTAAATTATTGTTTTTTTTTTCGTCATGAAAATAAATTATGAAAAATTGTCACATAAAAAAATAAAAAAATATAATACAATTTGAAAGTAGGACGACATCATTTAAAACCAACCATGCATATAAACTAGACATTTATAATCAAAACTTGTTTGATTTTAATTTTATATTTATTTATGCGAACAAAAAATCAATTCTAAAACCAATGACATGCTCCAATGTTATATTATAATAGATGCAACAACCTTATAATTATTTATAGGGGCAAATGGTGTCAAATTATAGGTTATTAGGTAAAAATGAAAATCTTATACTAGATGACAAGTTGAGATTAAAAAAAATACTAACAACACATATAACTCAAACTGGTTATTCGGTATGCTTTCGACTAAGATATGGGTTAGAGATTTGTACTTCTCCATTTGTTGAACTAAAAGGAAGGTAATTAATTTTAAATTAATTAAGATTGTGTAATTTTATTCAAAAAAATATGATGTATGGTTCATTTAATATTATTAAATTTAAATATTTAATGGTATAGTTGTTACAAAAAAATAATTAATTGAATATTAAACAATTTCCCCCTCTAACTATAGCTGAATGAATAGTATATTAAATTTTTTTTAGGTCGAATTAATGTTTGCTCTCTTACTCACAATCGTTTAGTTACTAAATAAATTCAAATATCTTTTTATTCCATTTAATATTTCCATCAGTTTTTTCCCGAACAATTAGTCAATAATATTTAGTCTAATTTACTTTTGTTTCAAAGTTTGTTTTAGCCTTTTTTTTTTCTTTTTTTTTTTTTTAAAATCATTGTCAACTTTTCAAGTCATTTAAGTAAAGCTAAAATAAACATAGTCCAATTGACATAGTGCTTCTACTGTCATATTCAAAATGTTTGGTTTTCCCACTCTATATATTTTTTAAAAGAAAAAATCTTATCTAACAATACAATATTATGAGATATATAGAAAAAATTAAAATATATATATATAAGGGAGTGTATATTAGATTTTTAACGATTACTTGTTTAGCCATTAAACTTTTAAGTTTGTGCTTATTTGATCCTTGAATTTTCAAAAGTCTTTAGTAGGTTCGCGAACACTCAATTTTTTGTTCAACATGTTTTTCAACTTTAAGGAAGTGTATATTAGATTTTTATACTTTCAATTTAATGTCTATTAAATTTCCAAATTAATTAAAAAAGTGTATAATAAATCATTGAACTTTTAATTTTGTATTTAATAGTTTCCAAAGTTCTTTTTATAATTTTATTTATAATAAGTATTTTACCTCTATATACATAAACTCAATGTTTTATCTAATAGATGGATTATCAAATAATTTTTTTTAAAAATTGAATATAGGAGGGACCTATCATATACAAAATTGAAAGTTTAGAAATCAATTAAACATTGAATTTAAAAATTAAGAGACCTATTGAATACAAAATTAAAAATTCAAAACCTATAAAAGTATAAAACACATTTGAAGGTTCAATAACTAAACTTCTAATCTAATGATCTATTATTTCTCTTAAGTTCAACAATTACACAATGAACAATGAGATCTCATTAAATATATTATAAGCCAACTTGAGTAAACCAATTATATATCCAACTTAGGATAGAAGATGTGTGAATCAAATTTGAATAAGCAATTTCACTTAAATTTGTAGATCAAATTTATTTATCATTTTAAATCATAATTATAAAAAGAAACATTGACGTAAAATAAATAATATTTTTCCCAATATTCACCTTTAGACGAACTGGTAAAGTTAGAGAGGAACCAAAGCTTGACACGCTTGTTAGGCCCAACAGTTCACCTAAACAAAACGTTTCGAATTTTGGGGGTTTTTTTTTTTTTTTTTCTTTTTTTTCCCCTCTTTTTCGTAAATGAAATGAAACGGGTTTTCATCAGATTTCTCTTCCAAAGCCCGTTTTGTTCGCGAGATCTTCTCTTATCTTGGGATTTTGCAGTCCACCAAAATTCTTGCCCTTTTTCGAGCCCTGTCTCAGGAGGAATCAACAGGGTTTTCTTTTTTTAATCTTAATATTTTTGCAGTGTTGGACCATACTCTGAACTCCTCTGTCCATCCTGCTTCGAGCTTCTTTCTTCTACAATGTCATCCTGTTAGTGTTTCTCTCTGCCGTTCATAGTGTGTTTCTGTGTATTCCTATTTTGGGTTTTTTTTTTTTTTTTTTTTTTTTTTTTTTT
>QLSR01000165.1:1146919-1211631 GCA_031780015.1 Citrullus colocynthis | reverse complement strand
TTTAAGATAATTGAAAATAATAGTAAAGGAATTGGGAGAAAGCAAATATAAAGTTTACAAATTGAAAACTAAGAAAAAAATTCACTATCATTGTTATCAAATTGTATTTTAATATTCACTTTTGTGTTTAATAAGTCATTATCGTTGATCTATCCAACATTTTTTCTTTAAATTCACAGATGTGCCAAACATGAAAGATCAATTTTTGAAGTTGAAAATTAAAAAGCTTATTAGATATAACACTAAAATGTTATTGTTCTATTAAACAATTTTTGAAGTTCATTATTAAATAGTTACAAACTTAAAGATTGAGGTATTAAATTGTAATTTAACCTTCTTTATTTCTTGTAATTAGATGAAATCAAAAGTTTACGGAAAAGTTGATACAACTTGGAATTGATTATATATATAATTTTGTTGAACCATTTTTAGTAACAAAATAAATATCGTAAATATTGTTTAATTTAATGTATTAAAAAACTTGATATTTAGAAGATGGAAACGAAAAAAGAAATCCAAACAGTTCAAAAATTAGACCGCGAAACAAGTCAAGGGGAGGGAAACGCAAGGACCCCCCAAACCGAAGCACCACCGCGATTTATTATCGGAACTCCACCGTCGAATCTCAAGGCGGAGTTCATTTCATCTTCTCCGCTGAGTTTTCCAATGGACGCTAGGGTTTCGCTCTCATATTTCTCCCCCTTCCTTGTAAATATTGTACAATTATCTGTTCTACCTGTCTTCAAATTTCATCGATTTCTTCCAAATTTGTGGACTTAGGTTTGCTCTTCTGGAAGTTTCGACGCTCTGGTTGCGTACTGGACAAGTTTTCATCAGGTATCTCTTGGAGTTTTTGATTCTTTTGCGCCAAATTTTGTCTCCTCGACTACTTAACTGCATGTAACGATTCTCGCTTGATTCTCTTGCGATCTGAAGATTTCGACAATGTACAGAGATTTTAAGCGGTTCTTGCAATTGTAACTTTTTGGAAAAGAAATGTTGTTTAGAATCCTTCTGTTTTTCCGTTCGAAGAATTTGAATCTTGAAATTGGATGGTTTGGCCCTTGAAATGAGTGCTCCTAATCGGTTTGTCCCTGAGGCGCCTGGCGATTGGCCGCCATTTCCTCCTCCATATCCTGATCCTAGACTCCGATCATTCTATCAGCCTACGATGTCTGAAACTGTTTCGAGTTGGGGAATGCCTTCAAATTTTGGGATTCCACCATGGAACAATCGTAACATTGGGTATGACCATGAGTTGGGGCGTTTGTATACACCTGGTTTTAATGATACTCACGGAAGGTTACCTTCCAGACCAGGAATTGAATTCCATGAAGGTCATTTGTCAGAGCGTTCGAATGTTGATACCTCGAATGAAATGAAAGTATGCAAACAGTTCCAACGCCGGAGGAAATGTGCATATGGGGATCATTGTCGTTTCCTTCATGAAATTCCTGAGAAAACTAGGGATTTTGGCTCTTCCAGCCAAAATTATGAGGTTAGAACAGTAGCTTCTGGTCATGTTATGGATAGAAGAATTGGGTTTGATCAATTAGAAGAAGTCAGATCAAAAGTACAAACGAAGATTGTTGTCCGCGGTGAGATTCCAAAGCCTTTAAGTTGCAAAACAAGGCCCTGTTACCCCTGGCAGGCGACTGGTCGCTGCCCATATGGGGCGGTTTGTCGCTTTGCCCATGGAGAAGCAGGTATTTTGTGATTTCTCTTTCATTTCCATTACCAATTTACCATTCCATATGTTTTCAAGTGACTTATTGTCTCAGCCGTTTTCAGTTCTCTTTACTTGCTCCGAGAAATTGAAAATTTGCCTTAAATCACCGCCTCATGTTTTATGATATAAACAGCCTTGGCTTGATTCAAATTAAGCCCCATTTGTAATCTCATTTTTTGGATCATTTTCTGGTGGTGGTGGTGGTCAATTTTTAGGCTTATAATACATTCACACAAAACAGTGACTGCTTAATCATATGAATTAATGGACATTCTAACACTGCAAAGGCAAGAAGATTTACCAACCCAAGCTATAAATGTCAACCATGTGGATTTACTAATTCATCACTACTTGAATCGTTTTCATGACATCAAAATTTGGTGATTGTTTAATTACAGGCATTGATATTGCCCTTGTCTTCTTTGTTTTTGGAGAAAATAGAACTACAGAAGCTTGAGCCTTGCAGTGCATCACAACGTGGGAGCGTAGGTGGTACCTCTGCAGCAACTTCTGCTGCTGCCGAAGCTGGATCAAGGAGCAACAGAGTAATTGGAACTGACTGTAAGAATAAAGGGCCAAGAATGAACCAATTCTTTGAATCAAAGGAGTCTAAGAAGTTGATTGGCATTTATGCCGACTGGCTCGAAGATTGAGTTTTCCGCATGACTTGCAGAACAAAGATTTGACCAAATGCCGAGGCTTCTTCCAATTCTCACAAAGTGGTTTGAGAAAATGAAGGTTCTTCCTGATTTTCACAACTTCATGTTGACATTGAAATATAGTGTATGGATAATAGATATCATTCTTAACAAGAATATGAAAATTTTCTCTTTATTGTGCATGACTCCAGAATATAGTAGTAAAGGCAAGGTGATAAGTCTGACTTTTTTGGTTTTACTTTTTGATAGAGATAAAAGTAGTGGTATTATGAAGTTTTAAACTCTAAATGTAAACTGTTTCGCACCTAACCATTGAAATGACTGATAATAGATACCTAATTAGAACTTTAGAAGATAGCCTGTGACTTTATTAGAAGGCTGAAGACAGAGGACTCCAGATTCATGTGGGACATGTAGGTGAGAATTGAGAAGTGATGCATGGTGGTATTTGGAGTAATTATATAGAGGTGTTTGAAGATTTGAACAAATAGATTGGGTCAATCCTCTGATTAAGCAAATTAAATCTTCTTGAATGCATCGAGAAGGTTCAATTAAGTTGTCTTTCAATCTCTATAATTTAGAATTTGTTCTATTAGTCTCTGTATACTTTCAAATGTTACATTTTAATCACAGTATTTTCAATAGGCAGAAACCTCAAAACTCAAGAACTAAACTTACAATTGAAGCAAGACACCTTCCATCTTAAACAAAGTGTTTGTTTTGAGTGTGTCATTCTCATGAAACTTTAGGTTCATTTGTGCTTGTGTTTGTTCCATGAAGAAAAAGGGTTGGATTGAGGTTTGAGGGTACGTACTATTCTCCTCACATCCTTCCTAACAGACAAGAAAGCCAAAAGCAGAGCAAGAAACATGGTCGGATAGATTTGGCCAATTTCCTTATTGGGATTTAAATTTGAAGATTTCCTCCAAACAATTCCCCACATTGCGATAAGGCAACCAAATAGACTCATTCTCCCACTCCCCGCTTTAACTATTCCCATGACACCTCCTCCTACTGCCAAATAACTTCCTGCAATAACCTGCTTCAACTCAACATCATCATCAAAACTTCCCATCTTAAATTGTATACAAAAATTCAAAATCAATTCATACCCGTGGGTTGGTGTATTGATAATTGTACTATGTAAACCTTGAACATTTACAAGTGTATCAATATTCTACTCTCTATGTATTTCGTTTCATCAACTAAACTCCTAAAATTTTCATAAATGAATCAATTTAAACTCTCAGTTAAGATTTCCTTTGAAAATTGTTTATGCATCAATTCTAAACATCCATTTTGTTTGAAGAAATTTGCACATGTGTAAGAACTGATGCATCGATGATTTTCAAAGGTAATCTTAATTAAAAAAAAAAAAAAAAAAAGTCTCAATGATTCGCTTATGATAATTTAAGAGTTTAATCGAACAATTACAAGTCTCACACGATGTTTNGCATCGATGATTTTCAAAGGTAATCTTAAATAAAAAAAAAAAAAAAAAAAGTCTCAATGATTCGCTTATGATAATTTAAGAGTTTAATCGAACAATTACAAGTCTCACACGATGTTTTTCGGACGAAATTCAAAGTAAGTGTCTAAATTGATACACTCATAAAAGTTTTAGGATTTAACTTGGTACAACCTCCATTTAAGGGTATATATAAATTGATTGTGATATACCTCTAGGCGATGGAGATCCGAGGTGAGAGGAAAAGCTGTTGGTTTAGCATGGATAAACTTGTATAGCTTTGGCAAGCTATTAAAGGATGGAATATGTTTGTTGTTAAAGATGGCTTTTGCGATGGCTCCAGGATATAGAATTGCTTTCACAACAGATGCAGGGAACACATCGCTTGCTAACAACTGAGAACATGTCAATTCTAGTGGCGTTGTGCATAATGTCTCTCTGCATTTCACTCTATTTCCAACAACAAAATTTAAGTAATACAAGAAAGAAACAAAGTATTCAAAACAACTTCAGATCAAAAGAAGAATAAAAAAGGGGTTACCTGAAAAGAGGAATTTGGAAGAAAATGAGAAGAAAATATAAAGAAGAGGCAGTGCGAGAAATGGTGGTTGCCCATCGTTTGGAAGAACCCATAACCAAGAAAACAACATAACAAGAAAAAATGGCTCTCCAATATTAAGATGTTTGGTTTGTTTGATGGGAGTTGAATGATTCAGAACAAGGTATAGCAGTTTTCATTCTTTAAATATGGACCTAACACTTAGTATTTTAGGATCTCTTAGGACATGAAGCTACCTTTTTTTCCTAAACTAATCTGTTTTCTTTTTACTATTTTTACTTCGTCATCACATGCAACCCCAAAAGAAGAGGGGGTGATATCAAATTTAGAGAGACAATTGAGGATCCAGAAGTTCTGTTCATGAAGACTTAACTTAAAATTTGGTTTAAAAAAAAAAAAAAGAATCTGTTAAGTATTAAAAACAAAATTTTTAAAAAATTATGGATGACCCAAACTTGGTTGCACTAATATCAAGTAACCTAGATTTTGAAAACAATGAAAATTAACATTTTGCTTACGTCACAAAACACCAAAATGTTGAAGTCTCCTTAGAGCACATTTGTAATCGCAAGTTCATGTCCATTGTGGATTGATGAGACTTTGAACATGATTTCAAGGTGCATTGCGATTTTTTATAAAATTATAAATTCTCGCCATTATTAAAATTTTGAGATCTTATGAGTTTCTCGAACATGAAATTGCATTTGGAGTTTCATTCGCGATGGGTGAGACCCACAATCATGAATGAGCAATTCTACATTGACCAATGCTTTATGAAGTAAGCGAATTGTTAGTTTTTATTGTTTTAAGAATTCAAATCATTTGACATAAGCAAAACTATATCTGGATCATTTATACAAAAATTGAATAAATGGACCGAATTATTAATTTTGAATATCACAAGATTTCATATTACGAAATTGGTGCATAACAACTCTATTATTTATCTTAATTAAATAAATCTTTCTCAAATATGCTTTACGAACTTGGTGTCAAATATTACAATTGTAATCAATAATTCTAGTTCTTCAACAAGGATCTATAAAATATCTCTTTTTCAATGGAAATTATTATTTCCTTCTATAATATCTTTCCATTTAAATAATTCAAATTGTAACTAAAACATATAATAACAGTGAAACTAAATGTATAAAAGTTTTTGAAGCATGAAAATTAAATCTATACAAATAATTGAAACACGAAAGTCAAATTTGTTTTAGAAAAGTAATCTCCAAATTGTTTGCAAGGAATGAGCCCAAGACCCAAGCGATGAAAACTATATACGTATAGATTGAAAGGTTAAATACTTGCACCCTTAAAATGGAGGATGAGACTCGAACATGGGACTTCAAGATGAGAGTGTCAATCATTTTTCTGATTAATACTATCTACAAAATAAAAAATTGAGGGAGACTTGCCTGAGTAAATCACCGGAAAAGAAAGTGGTATAAATTTCTAAAAAAGTTTTATATTTGACTCATTTGAGTTTACTAACAAATCACTAGAATTGTGTCAACATGACCATAGCTCAACTGACATAAAGCTTGTACTATCATAGATTTGATCCCCTCACACAACATATTATATATAAAAATAAACGGAAAAGAACCTCACTAAAATGAGTTAATTGACAAACATCTATCTCTAAATATAATAATTTACACAAATGAGATGGATCACACTTTCTTTCCCCTCTTTTTATCTCATTTGGCTCATAATTTACAACAAACAGCTCCAACTCAACTCCATCTTCGGTGGAACAATCAGCCTCTAAGCTCCTCCATTAATCCCTGTTTTGAAAGATTCTAAGTTTAGGAGACATTTAAGCAAGCAATACCAAGAATTACCAAAGTTTATAGAGATTCCCCCACCCGTGAGATGTATTGTTCAGCGTCTGTTCGTTTAAGAAAATGTATGGAATGAAGCGCAAAATTTGCTGTTTTATCATCACTCAATACGATTCCTTCACCGATATCATCAAGCACCCTCACTTGGATATAAGGATCCTTAGGTGGCACCATATCCTGCCAATGATAAATTTGGAAATTTCAGTCCGAGGAATTTGAGTTGCAAATGTAAGAATGTGTTGTTGTAAAGTCTGGTGTTTGAAATTACCACTGTCAAGTCCAACTCCAGTTTTGACATATATTCTTTCAGACGTGCAGAATGCTTCTTGAAATACTCTTCCTCTGAGTTGCAGAGCTTCTCTTGTATTTCCGGTGGAATCATAGATCCTACTACCTTCCATATCAAACTTCTTATAATCTCAGCTCGATTATACCTGCATGTTTATGTAGAAAAACATTTGATTGGAAAATATTATCGAATTATCTCAAACCCAGCAAGGCAGGAAAAAGGCAGCTCCTCAAATTTATCTCACATTATTATACTTACACATAAGCCATAAGGCAGCGTTTATTGCGAACTAATGCAAGGTGGTGAATCAGCGCACCAAAATGATCTTCATTCTTAGTTGTCTGAAGATCGAATCCTTCTTCCTGTACTTTCCTGTTTCAGATTTTCACATCAGCTATATATTGAGTCATCCTGAAAATAATAATAATAATAGCCGATGCATTTAGACCAGCACTTAGAAGCATATGATTGAAGACTAATTAGAATGGAGAATAACTGCGTTAGAATTCATTGGTTTGGGCGCTCTCACAACGACAACGCGAATATATGGCTGGTCAACTTTCACCATTTGGTCTTTTGTTTAAGGGACATGATAAGATGTAGAATTTGGATTAACCTTCCATGTGACACAGTGAGTTGAAAATATACTGCAGTAAGTTCAGGACTATAGTGATTAGTGAACTTACGAGGATAGTTCCTAGTATGCAGATTGCAACTATAGAACGTGAATTTCATAGGAAAATGGATGAAGATTTCTCAAACTATAATTTATTAAAAAGTCAGAATTACCTCAAGTTCAATCTTATAGTTAGCCTCAACCAAGGACACCTACCCATAGGATAAAGAAAGTTCCTAAAGTGCTACTGACATAAATGAAGCATTGAGTTGGCTTCTGTCACTGAAGCTTTTATGCCATATAAGGAGGACATAGTGGAAAGGGTTTGGATAAAAGAAAGAAAAATATTTAGGTGCATCCTAAGTAGTCCCTTGTGCATCCACCAAATTGTCGAATCATAATTTACCATGTGGCAAATTCTTCTTATTTTTTTTTTGAAATATTTTATTTATTTTTTGGTGTGAGTGCTGAGAAGGGGAAGCATAAAGATGGGTGCATCTTGGGATGTGCCCAAGTATTACCCTAAAAGAAATATCAGTTGATGGTATTCACAATAAGGCCATACGGGACCAAAAGCAACATCCATGATAAAACCAATACAAAGAAAATGTGAACCTCTACCATTTCTCAAGACTGCTCTCCGTATATACAGATGAACTGCTATTAACCAAATGAGCACGCTCTTAGAAGCAGTTTAACTGCCTTCTTTTCTTTTGCTACCAAACAGTTTAATAACAACTATTTAAAGGTAGCCAGCAACTACCGGTTAAAACTAAATATCATATCAATTAATGAAACATGTGAACGAAAAAGGTAGAATCTTTAACCTAATTAAGGACTGAAGCTCAAGATGATGCTGCTGGCATTCTGAAATAACCTGTTCAAATAGGTCGCTCTGAAGAAACACAGGGAAAAACAAAAGGGGAAAATTTTAGATATAATACAAATTTTCTAAAGATGGAGAGAAAGAAGAGACAGAAAACTAGAAAACATATTATATAGCTTGACACAAGGACGTTGAACAAGGTGATTTGAGAGATAAATGCCTGCAATCACAAGCAACCATAATTCCTTTTAAAGTCATATATTTAACCCAAAGTGCTTGACTATAAAAGCCATCACCATATAAAATGATTATCCAAAAACAGAGCATATTTAGAAATTGAACAAAAATCGTGTAGTGTACACATACTCACACACACTATAAAACATTAATAAGTCGACAATGCTTCCGCTGTTTGATCAATTAGCTCCAAGTGTATAACAGGCACTTCAAAAGGTACTAGTGAAAACAAGCGAAGTATAGTTGTTGTAGTTGGATTGATGTTCTAAGTGTTTAAAAACACTTTTTCAGCACTTGAATAGTCAATCCGAACCACCCTAAGTTTATTAAAATAAAACATCAGTCAAGTAATGCAAACATTCACCAACTATAATTGTTAGATTGTCTGTCCAGGATTTTGATTAATTTCAACACAAGAACAAGAATTGATGAGCACAACTTCAGTTGGCAAACAATTTAACAACTAAACTTACATTGAACTGTGTTAGCTGTCCTTTCTCACCGCATGCTAGCTCTTTCACCAACTGGCATGCTTTTCTTCCATACATATTCAGATTTCACCTCCCTGACGAAAAATTTTCATTCCAAATCCTTGTTACTATGCAAGATATACAGAGATCGAGACCTGCTCGAAATAAATTACGCAAATCAAATCTAAACCAGAGATAGATGGTGGAGATAGAGGATCAATAGGGTTTAGATTGCAAATTGACAGTACTTACCGAGAAAACTTCTGAGCATCAGCTGGTAGTCGAATTCCTGTTCCGTTGAGCAGAGAAAAAGAGTATAAGAATTGGAGGAACGAAGTTCTGAATTAGGGATTTGGGCGCTTTGCTTTCTGTAAATATCAATTTAATAGACGAACTGGCGGGAAATCAAGGAAAGGCGATACTCGGTTCGGTTTTGTAGCCAAATCGAGGATCAAACCGAATCCCAATCTGAAACAGACCGATCGGTTCGGTCTTTTCAGTTTTGAGCTTTTATTGGAGCTGGTGAATCGGGAATCTGAGGAAAAATCAAACCAAAAAGAGAAAGAAGAGGAAGAATCCGATGGTTGTCCGTCTATTGCGACGGCGCTGCGGCGAACAAGGAGTTCGACGGCGGGGAGCTTGGAGGAGAAAGGTGAAAAGACGAGCTCGAGCTGAAAATTTGGGATAAGTCATGAAAATGGTTTTGGGTTTATATAGTTATCAGTATTATTTTTGGTTCGATTATACTGTGTTTGGTTTTATATCATAAACCAAACCATTGAATCGGTTGGATAGATTTTGGATTCTTTCGATTTTAAGCCACATCTACTGTCCAATAAACACAATCAATCAGCGATATTATAAAATGTGAGACTTATTTAAAGAAGTTCTCGGTCAATTAACAATATTTTTTAAATTATGAATAAATAATAATAAATTCATTAAGATTGTAGCCATTTTGATCATGGTAGCAAACATGCCTTTAATGATACAACGTATCGCTTATTCATGGATGCAAATTAGGCCAGTGTTTTTAACTAATTTATTGAATTTAAATTGTATTCTTGTACTTGAAAGAAGCAAATTTTCAATTTACACATGCAAATTTTGTAGCTGCCTCAATTTAAACTCTAAATTAATAATTTTATGAATTCAAATTCTGAATTTTCGTAATTGTATTAGCTAATACAATTATTGGTTCAAGGTTTAAATTGATACAACTCTTAAGGGGTGTTTGGGGGACCGTAATGGGATAGGATTGTAGCTTATAAATACAATTTAAATCTTGAAGTTTCATTGAAATTAAATGTCAATTTTTATAATTAGACTTTGTAGCTTATAAATATAATGAATTCTAATTAATTTATTAACCTACCTATGCAAGAAATTTCGTTAAATCTTAACACTAAATTCCATAATAGAATTAAATCGTTAAAAAATTTGATACATAAGGACTAAATTATGTACTAAAGTTTAATGACTAAATCGATACAAAATTAAAGGTAGAATGATTAAAGCATTACAAACTAAAGTTGAATTATTACTTCAATAAAATTATAGAGACCAAACATAATGCAGATATGATATGAATTGAAAATTATTTTAAATGATAAAATTGTTAAAAATATTGAAAAATAATGGCAAAATATTATTGTCTATTTGCAATAGATCGCGATAGACTATTATTTGTGTATATCATGATACAGATCTTTCTATCGTAGATAAACATTAAAATTTTGTTATATTTATAAATAATTTGATTCATTTTCTTATATTCAAAATCAACCCTTATGAATTCGATTTTCCTTTTAATTCTCTGTATTAAATTTACTATACTTTTGTTAATGATAATAAGTCGTTGTAAATTACGTTTTCACCAAAAGTTTGGATCAATAATGAAAATTTCAAAGCATATGAAAAAAAAAAATGATTTCGTTGTTTTCATATATAGTATAATGAGCCAATTTATTTATAAATATAGTAAAATGTCACTGTATATTAATGATAGACACTGATTATCACTAATAGAAAACTATCAGTGTCAATTGTTGATAAATGATAATAGTTTATCATTATTTATCACTGATAGACAGTGAAATTTTGTTACATTTGAAAATATTTTCAGTAGTTTTGCCATTTAAAATAATTACCCAAAATGTGACCATACCCGTCTCCATTAAATAACTATTATAATATTTATAAATCATTTAAACTCTAGATTTCTTAGGAGCTTTTCCTAATAATATATGGTGGAAATTCAAATCTCTCACATTTTCTTGCAAAAGTACATCTTTAAAATTTGACAACGATCTATATATATATATATATATAAAGATTTTAAACTTCACCTCTTAGTACAAGTAATTTTGAAAATAAATTTGATATCAACATAAACATAACTTAACAATAATTGACATGTATCCTATCTCTTAGGTCAAATGTTCAAATTTTCATACTCCACCCCACATTTGTTAAACTAAAAAAAGTTGTGATTCTAACATAGTTTAGTGGATAAAAGGTATAAATTACTATCTCAAAGACGGATGGTTTGATCTCTATCTACCATTATTGAACTAAAAAGCTAATTAAGTTACTAAACTCGTATTGATAATTACTTTTTTTTTAGGAGAAAAAATGAAGTTTTCATCCACACAGGTTGTTGTGTGGCATTAATAAGTGTCAACTTAAATATTTATGTATACATTGAAATCATTAATTATTATGCAGGTCATTGCAACTATTTCAATTGTGTTGTTGCTAACTAGAATCAAATAGTAACTAAGGTAAGTTTAGTTAATTAGTATACACTCCTAGGTTAAAGGTTAGAGATTCAATCTTCGATCTTGAAATTATTGAGCCAAAAAAAGAAAAACTAACATAAAATAATATATGATATTCTCAACTCTTAAAACAAGTACAAACTATTTGAGAATTTGTTAGGTCCATGATATAGATAAAACGTCTAATTCTTTATCTTTTTTCTTTTTTACATGAAAGTTGAAACACGTACATATTCCAATATACACATTTTTGAACAGTGTGAATTTAGATGATATATATTATATATCATTCTATTTTAATCATTTTTGTCAAACATTGATCAATCTTCTAAACCATTAATTTTAAATACCATAAATTAATGCATCTAATTTAAATGTACACATAAACAAATTCGAAACTGTCTAAAATTCTACAAAGTCACTTCAATCATTCAAACTTCAATATTATTTTTATTGAAATACTATATTCTAATTCACAAGAGTATAGTTTATTGTTCTTCTTCTTGTTTATATAGCGTAATACTTCTTCCATTCATTTTTATTTTTAAATTAGATGTATTTATAGATACGTATGTGTTGTTTGAAGATGCTGTAATATAAAAATATCATATACTTGACGAATTGTGTATATATCATGTTTAGAAGACTTCTACTAACTTAATTCTATAAAGGTCCATTTCCTATTTTATTTAAAATTATCCATTTAGATCGTAAATATTGTTTTTGGGTATATATATTAAATATTTGAAACTTAAATATATGGAATTGGCTTTTACATATCTGCCTGTGATTTACCAATTTTTTATATAAAAACTATAATTAATTAATTAATTAAATATAGTAGTCATAAATTAAATTAACATTATTTAATATATTATTATATTTATTAATTATTTAATCAACTGAAATAAAAATAAATGACTACTTTTATGTTAATCATTAATTAAACTTAAAATTAAATTATTTAAGTTAACCACTAAAAGTAATTAAGACAAAGAAAAGTGGATGAGATAGATATGTAAAATAATCAACATGATTGTACCTCAATTAACCTAAAGTATAGTTAAGACATTAGCAGTTCAAATCCTTCAACCTAAATTATTTAACTAAAAAATCACGAATTCTCCAATTTTAAGAGTATGAGATAGGTAGTATAAATTTTAGGGATGTTTTCAAAAATAGAAAAACGGTTGAAAATAGTTACAAATATAGAAAAATTTTATTTTCTGATTGACCGCGATAGACCATAGACATCTATCACTTTGCTAGATATATAATGTCTATCTGGTTAAATCACAGCCTATCACAAATAAGAAGTAAAAATTTACGATATTTGTAAATAGTATAATAATTTTTTAAATTTTAGGTAGATGTAATTATATTAATCTATATAATTACTACTACGTCTTATAGTCCATATTCTTCTTCTTCTTCTTCTTCTTTTTCTTTTCCCGTAATCTTTCCAATTTTAGGATAACATCTCATATTTAACCATTTGACAATCATAAATCTCTTTGATAATAAATAAACAAATAAAAAAAGACAACCATAAATCTCCGCAATCAAAATCCTTCCAAATTGATGGCACACAAATTAAGATTGATCACCAATAAAATAACCAATTGCTACAAACAAGAAAACGAAAACATAAAAACAAATCAGAATTAACATAACCACATTACAAATTCCCACCGTCTACTTCAGTTAAAAATTAAAATTAGTTCGTACGTGTATGAAAACGTGTCTGTCCGCATTATATTTACATAATTATTATTTGATTAATTATAATAAGAATTATTTTTGAAATAATAAATTTAAAATTAATCGAGTAGGATAAATATCATTTTGGTCTATATACTTTAAAATTTGTTCAATTTTAATTTATATACTTCCAAATGTCCAATTTTAGCCTGTGTACTTTCAATAAATCTTAAATTTAGTCTCTACTACTTGTTTATTATGAATTTTTTTTATTACTTTTTATTTTTTATTAACATTTTCACAAAAAATTTTAAAAACATACTCACATATTGTGTTTATATGCATTAACATTATTATGATTTATGTAATCAATTTTGATAAAAATTAACTTCCAAAGAATAAATCTATTTAAGATTTATTGAAAGTATAAGAACTAAAATTGGACATTTGAAAATATAAAGGTTAAAATTGAACAAAGTACAAAGTATATGGACCAAAATATTATTTTAATAAATAAAATATAATTCAAAATTTGTAGTAGTACTACCATACTTTTAGTTTATACCAAAAATAATTTCCATAAATATTGGTGGATCCCACCTATGTTTTATCTGGACGTGACAACAGTATGAAAAATTTTGGTAGGAAAATTTAGCCGGATTGTAGCAGCAACAATAATTGACCTATTAAAATCCTTAAAATAAAATTGTTGACTAAGTTCCCCTGTTTACCAAAACCAATTAAAACCCCTTCATATGCTCCTCCTCTTTAGATAAGTCGTTTAGACTTAATACACAGAGAGAGAAAAAAGAAAAATAGAGCACATAGAGAAAGGAGAGAATCCATGGCTGGTCTACAGAGATCTGTGGTATCCTTCCGCCGGCAGGGATCTTCCGGTGTAGTTTGGGACGACAAATTCATATCGGAGCTTAATAAGGCGGGGCAAGACAACGGAGAATCCAGCGCGGTTGCGGAGGTGAGGACCGGAAGAAATATTCCCCCGATCAAGACGATTGACCCCAGCGCAGGACGGGGATTCCGGAGTAGAGAGACGGTGTCGCCGGCGGTGGAACCGCCGTCGCCTAGAGTTTCTGCTTGTGGACTCTGCAGCGCTTTTGGGAAATCGAGCGGTCAGAAACATAGAGCGCCGTTGGCCGGCAAGCGCCGATCACGGTAGGTTTTGAAAATTATATTTGTGGGAAAATTACCTTTTTATCCATAAGTATTCAGCAATAAATTAGGGCCAAGCGTATTTATTGTTGAAAATTTAAGGACTACTAAAGTAATTTGATTTTCCGAAAAAGAAGGAAGTAAATATGTTTGATCTTTTTTGGGGGGATGATCTTTAAATTTTTATTTTTAATTCAGGGTGAAAGATGTTTGTTTTTGTTTTAATTAGAGGTCTAGACTTTGTGGTTTTGTCAAATTTTGCTTTCTGTTTGGGTGCTTCTAATTGGAAGAAGAAACTTTGATGTTTAGTCCTTAATTTCACGATCATTCAAATGTAAAAATGTGTTGGGTTTTCTTGATTTTGTTAATTGACATTCTTTTTTGGGTAGTTTAATCAATTAAATTTAATTCAGTTTAGTTTACATCCAAATTTTAATTATATGGATGCAAAAGTATTGTTATAATTGCACCTTAAGAAAAAGTACCATTACTTTTGGCATAATTTCATATGTATTCAAGTTTAGGAAAAATTATTTAAGCTCCCAATAATCGTTAGATAGAAATTTGAAGTACTTGATCCCTTCTTTCAGGAATGTTTAATTTGGAATACTTTTACATTGTGGCTCTACAATGTGATTTACTTTAATATGGCTAAAACATTCTTTTTAACTTTCCTCTCAAACATCCAACCTTGGCATGTATACATGAGCTTTATTAAATAATTTATGGTGTTTAAAACTTTTCAATTTAGATTTGAGCTCACCTATACAAACAATGGTGTTTGATGAAGATTAATTGATTGACTGATTGTGTATGAATATATAATAATTGTAAGATTGATTATGGTGTATGTGCAAGCATATACTAATGATGAAGTAATAAATTTGGAAGTATTCCAAGTATCGAATCTCACAAGACTAAATACAAATTAAGTTTTTTTAAGGTCTTGCAATCAATGTAACCAAGAGTAACCAATTGTGATTATATATTGATTAGATTAGATAATGATTAAAAATAGTAAATAAAGGGAGATAAGTAAGGATATTGTTTAGTTTCAATCTTAAGACAATATGCCTTGAGCAATGCGGTTGCATCATAACTTGCTATGAAAAACGCATCATAACTTGCTATGAAAAAACTATTCCTATTCAGTCTTTGTGTCAAGTTCCTTTAGGAGCCTAAGTAGCTAATCCTATATTTCTATAGTTAGCTGAATCTTAGATTAATTTCATGCAATTTCTCCTATGGTGCACCCTATTTCCAAGGTTGCATAACAATCTTTTTTTTAGGCTTTTTGTTCCATATTTTTTTGTAAAATCATTTTTCATCCTAACCTTCTAACAATTTTTAACTATAAACTCAACAAAACAAATGTGCAAGTAGGAGGTATGATGAATTAACACTTTAAACTCCACAATCTTTAGGGTATCAACATAACGAAATCTCTTAACAAATTTAGTTCTTTTAGGGTATCAACATAACGAAATCTCTTAACAAATTTAGTTCATGATAAAAGAAGAACAATATTCATTAAATCAGAAATCATGATTACAAGTTTATCCAGTCAAAGAATGGAAAGATGGAAAAGAAATTAAAAGAAATTAAATGAGTATTAGAAAATATAGAAAAATAAACTTATTGGAACAGTCTCTCACTCTTTCAAGCACCCCATGTTGGATTCTCATTTCTCAAGGATGAATCCTCCCTCTCTATACTTGTTCTTACGGGTAGGGGGATCCTACCTCTAAGTTCTTTAGAGGAACTTTCGTTCTCGAAGAGTTCTAAACTACATGTTTCTTTTTTACCAACACATGTTATATCTTAGCTGAATAATGCTCACTTTGATTAAGAGAATGTTTGGGAATGATTCTTAAATGGTAAAAATTACTTTTGTCATTTTTTAAATTAGTTTGAAAATGCTTTAATCATTCAAAATCAATTTTAATGATATTAAAATTTTATTTAATAGTATAAAATTAAATATTAAATTATTTTTAAATGATTAAAGGCAAGTTATGGAATGATGCTAGACATAATAAATAATTTAAACCATTTAAAAATAACTCTTGAATTTCTCTCTCCTCTTTTTTTCTTGATATCATTTTCTCTCTCTCATGACTTTTTGTAATGTCTTTATTTTTATTTAATATACCCTTATTTTATTTGATTTTAACTTCTTAAATGTTTAAACTAAATTTATAATCAAAGCAAACACATACGAAAGCTAATTCGCAATAATATTTTAAATTAACATATACATATAGTTATATATTTAATTCAATTTGTAATAAATTAATAGTAAAGTGATTGATGGACCTCATGGTTTAAATTATATACTTTCTTCAATTTTAATTGATATACATATATTAATACAATTTAGTAGTTGGTTGGAATATTGGTTAACTATTAATTTAAATTATTTCACTTAATTGGTTAAATTATACTATTTCGGGATTTTTTTACCTCTGACCTGAAGATTAATAATACAATCTGGATGCTATTTGAGCTATTGTCAAATTGGTTTTGTATGTATTTCTTTAATATACAATTGATTGTTTAATTAAAAGTATTCATCTATTAATTGTAAATCATTAATTGATGTATACATAAAATTCATATATTAATCTTATTACACCGATAAGAATATCAATTATTTATATAAAAAACTGATAGCATTATCTTGTAAAACCAAATACAATTATCTTATTTTGGAGGTTAAAAAACACTTTTGATCTCTATACTTTCATAAAAGTAACAATTTAGTCCCTAAACTTTGGTTTGTAACGATTTAATCTCTATACTTTCAATTTTATAACAATTTAGTTCTTGAACTTTAGTATGTAACTATTTAATCCTTATACTTTCATATTTGTAACAATATAGTCCCTAATGTTAAAAAAAAAATGATCAAAATTAGAAGTCAATTTTTATTAATTTATGACGTAGACTTTGTATTATATACAAATGTTGAATCTGTAACTTGTTTATTGGTTTGTTGATGTAAAAAAAATCTCATTAAATCTTAACACTAATTAATTTATATGATAGGATCTAAATCGTTGCAAAATTTAAAGTATAGTAAAGTTTAGGGACTAAATTGTTACAAACAAAAAATTTAATGACTAAGCGGTTACTTTTATGAAAGTTTTGGGATTAAAAGTGATTTTTAACCTATTTTGAAACATTCATTATTTCTAGAAACATTAATACTCTGTCTATGATGAAACCTTCAACCAAACAATTCTTTATAAACTTTGTCAACCTGGCTAATATGACACTAAGGATTAGTTTGAAATTATTGTAGTTAATGAAATAAATGAGAACTAAATTGGTATTAGATAAATTTTATATTCGAACATGAAAAGTTAGGTTATAATGTTTGGTAATTAATATTAAATTGTTGTAGAATAGATATATTATTGACTAAGATAAACATATATTTCAATTAAGCACAAGTTTGTATTAATATTTAACCATGGAAATTTTTATATAATTTACATTTCAAGTTTTTATTTTATTTAGATAAAAATATCAAGAAGAACTAAAAAAGTTTGAGTCAAGCATAATTAACTTTGAAAGTGAAAACATGATAGAGATGAGATAATCTACCTTGTAAGTTATAACATAAATAAAGCTTTTATTATAAGTTATAATTTACTATCGATAAACCAAAATGAGCACCGCTGAATCGGAGATAGTAGATATATTGTCAACTTTATTGTCAGAAATTCGATTCTTTCCTTTTAACCACTCTAGGAGGGATAAAAAATAAAATTTAAATTTACCAATACGCTAATTTTCATGTAAGTCAAATTTAAAGGGCTTGCTTTAAGTGGATTGTGTAAATCACTATAATCTAGAGTGATTTTATATGAATTATTAAGACCCTATTTGGTAACCATTTTGTTTTTAGTTTTAGGTTTTAAAAATTAAGCCTATAAATAATACTTCCACTCCAAATTTCTTCAGTTGTTGTCTGATTTTTACCAATGGTTTAAACAACGAAGCCAAATTTTGAAAACTAAAAAAATTAGCTTCTAAAAACTTGTTTTTGCTTTTAGAATTTGACTAAGAAATTCAACCATTGTACTTAAGAAATATGCAAGTCATTGTAAGAAATTGGAGGAAATAAGTTTAATTTTAAAAAACCAAAAACAAAAAACGAAATGGTTACCAAACGGAACCTAAACAATCGGTTTTACCAAAACCCTGCATCACTTTTATTGTCATTAAAAAAAAAAAAATGTCAAAGTAAGCTTATAAATATCATTTTCACCTCTAAATTTCTTATTTTGTTATCAACTACTTCTAATTAAAGATTTCAAAAACCAATCCAAGTTTTTTTAATAAAAAAAAAAAGTAGTTTTTAAAAATTTATTTTTTGTTTTTAGAATTTGATTAAAAATTCGATTTTTTTATTCCAGAAAAATGTTGGTAAAAGATTGAGAGAAAATAGACTTAATTTTTAAAAATAAAAAATAAAATATCAAAGGGGTACTCAACATCCTTGTAGTTTTGAATTTCCAATCTCCTACTTGCGATAAAAATACAATCCAAAACCTTTTTATGTAGGACTTTTCCCAATTGAGAATCCAAGAAGGAAAACGGGAGTAGCTTTAAAAAAAGAAAAAAAAAATATGGTAATGAAAAATATCCCTCTTGAGAGAAAAGAAAGTAAAGTAAAGATATGATTTGTATTCTCTTACCTCTCATGATTGATATCTATGAATAGAGGATGAGTCCACGAAAATTAGATCTATTATAACATTTTTGACACTTATACATAAGATAATTAGTTAAAATTTGTATATTATTGACCAAAAGGTTAAATATTTAAGTCTTTCTAATCTCATATACGTTGTTAAACTAAAAAAAGATTCAATTTATACAATCATAAAATTTGAGGGGGTAAAAATCAAAATTTCCACCTTTCATTTTTATTTGTCTATAAATATAATTTTCCAAATAGACCCATGATGCTTTTAGATGGGACCAGCAAGAAAGAGCAATAAAGTTATTTGCGAATTTAGCTACATTATTCAATTATGAAACTTTATTATAAATGATAAAGGTGGTTTGAGCTATGATCTTTAATTAGACCATCAATATCTATTTCTTCAGAAAGACCATTGATGATTGTCATTGAGATTAAACTGACCATTCATAATTACTAATGAGACTAAATGAAATTGTAATGTGGTGGGTTATCTTGTTTCTTGAGAATATAGATTACTCCTACTTTTAAATGTTTGATTTTAGTTATGCACTTTTAAATTTTAAATTTGGACCATCAAAGTTAATTTTTATCTTATTATGATTAAATAAATTAATACAAAAAAACATAATATTTGAATATATTTTCAAAATTTATAGTAAAAATACTAATAAGAAATAAAAAGTAATGAAAAGCCCACAACGAATTAATAGTAGAGACTAAATTTAAAATTTATTAAAAGTACGAGAACTAAAATGGAACATTTGAAAGTGTAGGGAACTAAAATTGAACAAACTCTAAAGTACATGGACCAAAATGATATTTTAACCTAAAAAACATTATATTTTAAAATTGTATTTATTGACATGGTATTAAATTTTGTCAACATGTCGACACTTTTACGTTTTGATAAGTTCAACATCAATATAAAGGAATGGATCGACATTTATTCTATACTATAAAAAAAAATCATGAAACATAACCAACAATAAAATTGCACTAACCAAAATTTAATATTAATAATTAATATTTTAATTTAGTTTAAAAAAATATTAATTTAAGCATCCTTTAGAATTTTGCATTCTTATTACTTTCCAATAATATTCATTTCACATCAACATTTTATTTTATTGATAATTGAAGCCTCAAAATTGGTTGCCCAATACGAATGGAATATCTAATTAACCCAAAACAGTTATAATTGTATGCAATAAATATAATTTATTATTTTTGTTTTTCTTATTTAATTGTCATTTTTAGTCCAACTATGGTCGGTGGCTTTTTTCATAATGACGATGTTTCCATAATAATAATAACTCAATCTCCAACCTCTTGCTTCAACCATAAGTTCCTAAGAAAATGCAAAGGAAGATGATTGCCATTTATTTATTTACTTTTTAAAACAACAGATAGAGGTAGGTGATTTGAACTAAAATCTTAAGAAAAATAGTAAGCCTCAATTATGAATGAATTGTGTTCATGTGTTATGATGATTAGTTGATTATAATCATTTATATCATAACAAAAACTAATTTATTGAAAATATTTGTTTTAGTTAGAAAATTTCAATTCAACTTTTATTTTTATATCTAAATTTCAATATCTATACAAATTCGAAACATGTGTAATTTATCTAAACTTTAATTTTATGTTTAATATATTGTTGAATTTTAAATAAGTCCATAAAAATTTTAAAAATATTAGATATTTAAAGTTTGTCTATTAAACACATTGCGACAAAAATTTAAAGAGCAAACTTGAAACAAAGGAGGGAGTAGAGAAAATTTTCTACTTGGTAGTTAAATGGAGATGGAGATTATATTTCCTATCCTTATCCTCGCTCCAATTAATTAATTAACTATATATTGTATTATATTAGATTAAGTTGAGTAGTAGAATATGTTGTTGTAATATTTAAATTTTAATTTTAAGAGAGGATGAGAATCAAAGATTTTAATAATACGTCCACAGAAGAGTATTATTTATTTATTTTGGTTGAAAATAAAATAAATATTATAAATTGATATGTGAGGTTGGAAGTTTAAATCCTCCTGTGTTCCAAATTTTGTATTTTATTTCTTAGAGAGGAAAAAAGAAAGGTTACGAAACTGAAAATTGATGAATAGTGTGTAACTATTAATTTCGCGTAGACATGGAAGTATAACGTACGAGTGTTCAATAATTCAACACCATAATTAAAACAAAAAAAAGGCAACTTCTTTGGTTTCTATTTCTAACTTTGAAGGATTATATAAGAAATTGCCGCTATGGGTATTAAAATACATTTCAAAGTATAATTGGATTAGCCGTAAAAAAACCTACAAATTCCGGGAAAGCACTGTCTCTGATCATGAAAGGCCGACGATTGTGGCCCTCTCCAATACCCATCTTTCTGTTTACTGTGTTCACGACCTTAATCTTTGAATGCTCAGCTGAGTTTGACTCGTTATTGCAGCTTCCACTTTCTGGGTTCAACACAACTCGACCCAGATCCAAAGGGGTTTTCTATCTTGACGATTATGGGGCAAAAGGAGATGGGATTAGCAATGATACTCAGGTATTATAATAACAAATTCAGATATTGTATATTTCCAAGTTTTTTCTTTCTTTCTTTTTTTTTTTGTTAATGAACATTGACTATCGGTTAATGATGATGCCCTTTTCCCTTTTTCTTGATTGCTTCATTGCTTAGATTGAAATGCTAGATATGTAAGGACTCTGTCTGCAACTTTTTCAGGGTTTTCCATCTTCATCCTTTGTAGCCATTTGACTGTTTAGTGCCTTGTTCTCCTTGTTTAGATGAATTAGACAGACATTTGTGACATTATGAAGTAGAATGCTCGTTTGTGCATATGCTGTAATAATTGTGGCTCTAGGCATTATTGGCTGCCTGGAAGATGGGTTGTTCTTTCCTCACTAGAATGCAAATTGTTTTTCCAGCCAGTAATGCATTTTTGGTGCACCCTTTATTGTATATTTTCAAGTTTTGTATGTGTTAGGACCCTAAGTCCCACATTGGTTAGGGAAAGAAGTGATCATAGGTATATAACTAAGAACAATTATCTCCATTGGTATAAAGCCTTTTGGGTGGTTTCAAAAGCAAATCCATGAGGGTTTATGTCCAAAAGGGACAATATCATATCATTGTAGAGATATGGAGGTTCCATTGTCCTTATAATTATGAACATCAACCATCGGTTAGAATGCTTAGATTGAAATGAAAACTTTCTCATGATTTTCCCTTTTCATTTTTTGTAGCCTTTTGGCTGTTTGGTGCTATGTTCTCTGTTTTAAGCATTATTAGACAGATATTTGTGACATTATGAAGTAGAATTTTCGTTTTAGCTAATGTTGAAATAATTTTTGGCTCAAGGCACTCATGGAAACCTGGAAGATGGCTTGTTCTTTCCCCACTAGAACACGAATTGTTTTTCCTGCTAGTAATACATTTCTGGTGCATCCTATTGAGCTTCATGGTCCTTGTCGGTCAAGGGTGACCTTGAGGGTATGAGCCAAATGCCATTATTCTTCCCTTCAAACTGTATCTCTTTCACTCGTATATGCTTTTAGACTTTTTACCCCTCAATTATTTCCATACATTCAGTGTTGTAGTTTGTATTTTTAAAAGATATATGGCACAATCAATGCTCCCAAAGATCCAAATGCTTGGGCTGGTCTAAATCCACGGAAATGGCTTTACTTCCGAGGGGTGAATCATCTGACTCTTGAAGGCGGAGGAGAGATTAATGGAATGGGATATGAATGGTGGATGAGATCTTGCAAGATTAACTCAACAAATGTAATTTCTTCTTCAAACTCTGTATCCTTCTGTCTCATTTCAAGATAACTTGTCTAATGTCTCAGAGTTAGGCAATAACCTTTGTTTTTCTGTTTTTATATGGCAGCCGTGTCGACATGCTCCAACGGTGAGTGGTTCTTGTGCTAAATGCTCTGTCTTCATTTTGCTTATCAGCTGAGCTTTGACAAGTATTGAAAAAGAATGTTGCTGCACATGGTGATATTTTCACTATTCTATTGCAGGCCATTACTTTCCATAAGTGTAAGAATTTAAAGGTTCATCATCTGTTGGTAATTGACAGTCAACAGATGCATGTTTCTTTCACAAACTGTCTACGCGTTGCTGCCTCTAATCTCAAAGTGATCGCTCCTGCCTTTAGCCCAAATACCGATGGAATCCATATCAGTGCATCGAAGGGTGTCATGGTCAAGAATAGCATCATTAGTACAGGTCAGTCATCTAATACCAACTCATCATTTAACAAACTATTGTTTGATTATTTTCTTCAGCTGAGTTTGGATTTATGAAATACGTAATAGTGAGCCATCAGATATTTTCGTAGTTGATAAAATTGTGGTTGCATGAGAACTTTTTTTTTTATCATGTTTGGAAAAGCATCAGACAATCTAGAGAACAAGGAAGATTTCCAGCCATAAATTTCCAATTGTTGTGATCAATTGCAACAAAATTTTATCAATATAATTCAGCCATGACATTCAAGGGCAATTAAATACGCAACTCAAGTACGCTTTATATCGCTCTCACAAGGTTTTGCCTAGTTTGCTGCCTGAATTTTCCCCATCCATCATAAAATTTGTTGAACCAAAATTTCCCCTTTTGCAAATTAGTCTGCAGATGAATTGGCTGATATCACATAATTTTTGGACCTTAATGGCAAACAATCAATTTGTGGATGCAAGCTGAGATGCCAACACTCTCAATTTAATTTCAGTATCGTTCAGCTCCATTCGACTTTCTAAATTGTAAATCTGACAACAAAGATGATGATCGAGCGGTATCTTTTGCTTTTATGTAATAGCAAATTCTAATGCAGATGCACTCTCTTTCCAGGAGATGACTGTGTCTCTATAGTCGGTAATTCTTCAAGGATCTCAATCAGAGACATTGCCTGTGGGCCAGGCCATGGAATAAGGTAACGTAAATGTTCAATAGTTGGATTACTCTGATCATACCAAAGAAGTTAGTGAGGATCAATCACCCTTTTGTTGATCAGTATTGGAAGCTTGGGAAAGCAACACACGTCGGCACAGGTACGTAACGTAAGGGTTGATGGAGCTGTCTTGTCAAACACCGAAAACGGAGCAAGAATTAAAACATGGCAGGTAAAATAAAATGTACTTGTTCAGGCTCAATTCCTATGTACATTATGTCTCCCACAAACAAGTTTAGCTAATCTATGCTCCTGTTTCCTGCGTCCATCAGGGGGGCAGTGGCTCTGCCACTGATATTACCTTCAAGAACATGTTGATGAAAAATGTATCAAATCCAATAATCATAGATCAGTATTACTGCGACTCGAATCTGCCATGTGCCAATCAGGTAACGGATCCAACTCATTCATTTCTGAACCCGAACGGTGTATCTGGCTTTGCCATTTTCTTAAGCCTTCAGTCGGAAGTGCCAATAACTTCTTGTTTTTGAGATTGCAGACATCAGCTGTTAAAGTGGAAAACATATCATTCATTCACATCAAAGGAACTACAGCAACAAATGAAGCCATAAAATTTGCTTGCAGCGACACATTTCCATGTGTAGGCTTACTTCTGGAAGACATTCTTCTCTTATCGAACGATGCCGAGATTTCAACTTCTTCCTGTTGGCAAGCACATGGTTCGATTTCAGGGCCTGTTTATCCACCGCCGTGCTTTCTTAGTAGCGAAAACTTCATTCAGCAGAAGGTCCAGCCTGACCCTGCTTCTCATTCTTTTTAGAGGCAACTATTGAAGCTTTATAGTTGCAGAAGCTTATGAGAGATTCATGTCTTCTTCTGCATGTTGTATATTTGCCTATCTCTTTTCACTCTGCCTCCATTTCCCTGTTGATATGTGCCTCTTAAAGGATGAGGCTGTGATGTTGTATTGTATGTATGTTCTGTATAAATTAATGGAAAAGCTCAATAAAACAACTGGAGCAGAAGCAATTAAGCTGTAGATGAAATCTGGGAAGATCATAGATTCGTATTGTTTAGTACTTGAGATGTTATTGATTTTCCAATGTGCGGTTTGGTTGATAATTAAATTGTTAATCATGACAATACCGTAACTAGGTTGTTGTTAAAGCAAATTTGCTATATTGTTGAGAGTTCTCTTTATTTGTTTATTATTATTATTTTAAAGATAGTGTGGAGGGAACCTCGAGGTTGGTAGTTCAAGTTCACGACAATCAAACTATTTTTATGTTTTTTTTTTTTATATATATATATAATATAAAAATCTTTAGTAGCTATATTGTTGAGGTTGTGGCTTGTATTAATTATAAGTTTTGTTAGGATCTATAATAAAAATCTACATGGAAAATGAAACAACTCATCCTCCTAAACCTAACAGGATTTGATAGTGGATATGTATAGGGAGTCCAACAATGGAAATATAGAAAAGTAAACTATTAACCTTTGAGATGATAATTAATGCCGTTGGTTAGATTATAAGGGAAAAATACATTAATTTACATAATATATATATATATATATATATTTTTTTTTGTAAGGATCTAAAAATATATTTATATATATAAATTATAAGATAATTGGATCACATCCATAAACATGACAGGATATAAAGATAGAAATGTTGACATATCACATTTATTTTTCTTGGAATAAAGACAAATTAGAATAAGTTATCCTATCACAGTTCAAATTTTGATAACACACACACATATATATTTTGTGTGGTGTATATCGATTTTAGGCAGGAAGAATATCTTCATATTGTCGACTTGAAGACAATAACTCACTTCTCCTAACATTCCATAATGGAAAGCTAGATGTATTTTTCATTATAAATTTCTCTCACACCATGTCACATCCATTTTTTTTTTTTTTTTTTTTTTTCAGATAATTATTACCAAAACGAGAGAGATCATAGTCCGAAGTCACGACACACGCAAAACACCATAACAAAAAGAAAAAATGTTGATAGCATTTGGGGAATTATTTGAACATTTGGATCAAACTTTCAAATCAATCCAACTTTAATTCTTAGTATTTGGTGATGGAAATGTGACCAAAGTCCCATATTAACTAACTAGGGAAATGACCATACGTATCTAAGTGAAACCAAAAATAAAATTATAAAGATTTATACTCAAAGTAGATATTATTATATAATCATATAAATATTTGAAGCATCGTTATACACCTTCATATTTCTTTTACAAGTTAAAAATAGTATTAGTAATTTATTATTATTTAAGCCAACCTTATCCAAATATTTAGTAATTGCTCCCTATACTTGAGCCAAGGCAAGCCGTACATCTACCATTAATGGCTTCACATGGCCAACAAAAGGAAAAAAAAAAAAAAAAAATTCAATTTTAGACCTTACACCTCAATTGATTACTTGTATTGCACTCAACATGATTTAAAAAAAAAAAATTCAAAAAAAATTCATTCTTGGCTTCTACCCATGGTGGAAAAATTTCCATCGTAGTCTCGAAATTTAAGCAGGGAAAAATTCCTTGTTTCGACAAAGGTTTTTTTTCTCCCATTTTGACGAAATTTCTAAGAAATTTTAAATTTTTTTTAATTATCTACATTAGTTCAATTCAAGTTTTTTCAATTTTATAGTTGTAATTATACTTAATTATATAGTTTCACATGCCAATGATATTTACGACAAATGATGAAACTTTATCAGTGTGCTACTTTTTCTAATTTCCAAAATTTCTCAATTTTCAATTTCTATTTTTAAAGAAATCGAATTTGAAAAAAACATGAAAAGAACCCGTATTTATTTTTAACCTCATTCAAACTTTTTTCATTAGATGTTCACATCAT
This sequence comes from Citrullus colocynthis, assembly GCA_031780015.1. NCBI lineage: Eukaryota > Viridiplantae > Streptophyta > Magnoliopsida > Cucurbitales > Cucurbitaceae > Citrullus > Citrullus colocynthis. The sequence goes on along the minus strand of QLSR01000165.1, from coordinate 1,184,749 downwards.
TTCACCCCAAAATTGAATGGATGTGAGTTTTTTTTTTTTTTTTTTCTTTTACCATTCATAGCTTTCATTTTCACGTAATTTCACTTCAAAACATTTCTAAAAACTTTATGTTATTTTGTAATTATTTTTTCATTTTTTTTTAAATTTATGCTCTGACATCATAATTTACACAAACATTTACGATATACATCTAAATATTATCTTACTTTATAGAAATGATGACTAAAAATGGTCTATTATGGTATAATTAGATCACAATCAAAGTTTAATTAATTAACTATAACAATTTCCATCTATCTTTATAAAATTTCTCGATATTGACATTTTCATAAGATTAAGACATCAATATTTCCATTCACATCCATATTTCGTTTCTATCTTTAATATCATATTTAAAGGTTAAATGTCAGCAATATATGTCGGGCTTTTTTTATTTTATTTAACGATTATTCTTTTTTTTCTTTCTTTCTTTAGAAGAGGCCAATTATTCAATTAACAGCAAACAAAAGGAATTTTCTTTTTTCATTTTTCTTTAGTCGGTTTGGTAAAGCAATTAATTCAGTTCAGATTTTTTGAAGTTTCTTTATTTATTCATTTTTGTAAAAGCAAATCGATGGATATGTATTTTAAAAACCTATAAAAAGAAAAAAAAAAAAAGGTTGTAAACGCAATTTTTTTTTAAAAAAAAGAAAATTAACTATTAAGATATGAACATAATTAGCTAATTCAACTAACCTAACATTTGTATTATCAATTTTGGTATCAAATATACAATTCTCCTACTTATATTCAATTCAATAACAACTCTAATCCAAAATTAGAATACAATTATAAATAACTTAACTTATCATGTGAGGGCAACGTGAATGGTTGACATTTAGATTGAACAACACCTTTAAGGAGTGTTTTAATGTTTCCTCACATTAATGGTTTACTCTTTTTTTTATTATTATTATATATATATATATATTCAAAAGAAAAGCATTTGATTTCATGGGCTTAATTTATTTAATAGGGGCGAGCATTCCAACCTACCGGCTACCTATGACTCCAGTTGGACTCAAACTTCAATTATATTTTTCTAATTAATTATTGAATTTAAAACACCAATGAATAAAACTATCCAAAACTCCCTAGAAAAACCCTTTTAATAATTAGGTTTTGAATCTAATCTGGTAATTTCTATTTAGCCTTAAATTTCAAAATCTTATACTATTATCTTTTAATTTTGAGTTTAATTTTTATTTGATCTCTAAATTTCTTAATGTTATATTGTTACCTTCATTTATTGAATTTTGTTTTTATTAGTCTCTAGATTTCAATATTTTACATCATTGTTTTATTTTATTAATGCTTTTTTTTTTTTTTTTTGTCTTTGGCGTTAAGTTTTAGTTAATTAATTTAAAATAAGCATGATGAGTATTTTTAAAACTAATTTTAATATTAATAAAAAATAATTGAAATTAATTTATTTTCAAATAGAAATTAACACCAAGGAGTATTTAATGAAAAATCAAAGATTAAAAATATATGTATTGAAACATAAAAACCAAATAAAAACAAAATTCATAATTCAAGAGTAAACTTGTCACATTTTGAAGCCTAGAAATTAAATGAAAATTAAGGATTTGAACTATTTGGGAGGATTTTATCAAACAATAGGATTATTTATCAGGTTTTATCAAACCATAAATACTAAATTCTAACTTTTAAGGCTTTGTTTGGAATTGCTTTCAAAATAATTGTTGGCAACTTTAGTTTTTTTCTTTTCTTTTTTTTTTTTTCTCTGTGTGTAAGATTAGCTTTATATACAAAGCATATGAGTATTTGATAAATTTCAATTTCATATTTGAACAAGTTAGTTATAGGTATTTGGTAAATAAATACTCAATTATCGTGTTTTTTTGGATTTAATAACTAAAATAGACCTAACATCATTTTTAAAAGATAATTCATACTTATTAAACAATTGTCTAAAAAAGATTATATGAAATTCAAAATTAAATTCTATTAAAAATTGCATATGCTTTTAAGAGAATTTTAAGTAAAAACTAGTAAATAATCGATTTAAAAACAAGCGTGAAATAACTAGTGGGTTTAATCATAATTTGTAGTAAACATAAAAAATGTGAATCTAAACTTTTTTTCAAACCACAAGTGACTAAAATTGAAATTCAAACAAAAATTAAAGTCAATAAAAATATAATATTCTGATGTTAATTTGAAATGTAATTGTAAAAGGGAATTTGGTGACAAATGATAAAAACAGATTCGTAGTTTGGTAAAGATTCGAAAATGGGACACCAATTTCTAATTCCTTCAACACCACATAACGCAATTTCACCAAACTCCCACACTCAAAGTTCCCTCTTTGACTCACCAAAGTTGCCGCCGTTGATTTTGCCCACCGCCCATACATCGCTTAATCATTACTTAATTACTTAATTAATTATCCAATTCTTCCTATAAATATCAACCCCAAAATGCCTCTCATTTCCAACCGGGGAAAAAAAGAAAATTATTGTTATGAAGAAGAGCTCCGAACCACCTGTTCCTGCCGCCGGTAATAGTAAGCAGCAGCCAACGCCGTCTCCGTCGTCCCCTCGCCGGCGCTTCGGCGGAGAGAGGAGGAAATTGGAGAGGACAGTGACGGTGACGGTGACGGAAGACGTTGATGAAAGTGCTGAAGCTTTCATTAAGAAGTTCAGAAATCAATTGTTGATTCAGAGGCTTCAATCCATTGAAAATTATGAGAAAATGCTGGCTGGAGAAACTTGATTTATGTTTATATAAATATTTTTCTTTTATCGTATTTATTATATATGTTTAATATTTATCACAATAATTAAGCGATTTGTGTATTTGTGTTTATGAATTTATAAATAAATGGTTGGTTATTTTCTTTATATTTTTAGCACACAGGAGATAAGAGTGACATTCTTTGAAGTTAAAAGCTTTGAATCTCTATTTTTTGTAATTGTTAGTGATAAGAAAATATTTATTATAATATTCCTAATCTTTTTATTTTATGCTTAGGTTATTGAAATTAAGGTTTAGCCATATGCACCTCAATGTTTTCCTCACTAAGCCTTTGACAAATTTTAAATAGATGAGTATATATGGAATTTTGAACTTTTTTAACCTAAATTTTAATATATATATGTGAATTTCAATATTTCAATAATATGTTGAATTGGAGATTTCACCTTTTTTTTATTTTTTTTTTTTGAATCGTGGTATTAATTTAAAATATTACTCACCAGAAATATCTATTTTAAAGGTGAATGATGAATTAAATATGTTACCACTTCTGCTGGCATCCCAAAGTTTTTGTTGCTGAATTTATCACTTTAAGTCTCATCAAACTTATAAAACAATAAATTAATTTTTGCTAAACAATAATTTTGACCCTCCCCTCAAATTACAAAAAAACCTTGCTAAATAAATAAAAATCAAATATCATTTTGTTTATAGTAATTTGAAGTTCATTTATCGATGTACTTTTATATGGTACTTATAAATATAAAAGAGAACGGTAATATTACAAATAATGTTGAATTAAAGGGTATGATCCACGCAAAATAGAGATAGAAACGACAAGGTCGAAAAGATAACAGTATTCACGCTAAAAAAAATAGCATCTCGGGCCCATTTTGGACCTAAGAAAGAGGACTAGCAAGCCCGATCCAAATCAACATGCTTAATCTCGATCTTGGTTGAAGTTTTCTAGTGGAGGCGCTCGGTCTCAGCCTAAGCCAAAGTTGACTTTGGTCAAACAAACAGGGCACACCCTTCGATGCGGTGAGATGAAGAACTACCCCAAAGCTACTCTGGGATAACTTAAGTCAACCACTCATATAAATACATTTTTATAGCTCAAGGGAAAGTAAGTCAATTCTACCCACAAACTCTTAACTTGCTAAACTTATTCGCTCTCTTAACTTGCTAAACTTATTCGCTCTCTGACTTAAGCATTAAAGCACCACACTAATATGCAGTTCTTCTTGCAAGTTACTCTCTTTTCCTTATCAAACAAATTTAACGTTGTTGTTAAATGAAGGCCATGTGCATTTTACCATGTCCAAATTTTAGCAACAAGTAACCTTGCAAATACATTTTGAATCATTATTTTAATCAGGCTAAAAACTCCTACCAAATATATATATTAGTAGCTAAACAAAACCTAAATTGTCACATTTTTTCTATGCGAGAAATCAAAGTTTATATGATGACGGCTTATAAATTATTGGGGACATTATTAAATATCATTATTACATTTTTTTTCTTGGTGCAAAATGAAAACCAGTGCTCTCTTCCTTCCTTTTTTTTTTTTTTGGGTGTAAAATTAAAAAAAAAAATGCTAGAGATATTCAAATTATCAGTTGTCACACATGTTTTTCTGTGCGACAGAAACTAATGAAATTGAAAATTATGGTAAAAATTGCTTTCATGAATAAATTTTGTTTTTTGTTTCCTTAAAAATTTATATGGTTTTGTGCGATTTTCTGTGGAGGCTATGAATGTCATGTACGCATGCATAATAATGATTGGAAAAAGGAAAAAAAAAAAAAAAACCGACAAATATGGAGTAAATAATGATCTAGAATGAACTCCAACATTAAATTCTTCAAAAAATGACCTATAAAAAATTAGTAAATTACCACATGCATTAGGTACTGCCAGCTTTGGCAGCAACTAACAACATATAAATATTTTTTTTTTTCTAATTTAGGTGAGAATTCGAATATTTAATCTCTTATTAGTTTTCTCTTAAATACATATGAGATTATAAGTCGAATATATTTTAAATTGTCACACACTTGTTGGATGGGAAAAATTAGGGTTTAGATGATAGATGAATTATAAATTATTAGGGGCATTGTTAAATGTTACTATTGCATTTTGTCGGTGGAGAAAAATGAAAACAATTGCGCTCTCTTTCTTCTTTGCTCAACTGTAAAAAATAAAAAAAATTAATGCTCTAGATATTTACATGGTCGCCCCAATAAAATTATATATAGGGTTGAAATAACACTTTTGGCTTAAACTTTTATGATAGTAACAATTTACTCCCTCAAATTTGGTTTGAAATAATTTAGTTTTTATATTTTTAATTTTGTAACAATTTAGTCTCTAAATTTTAGTATGTGACGATTTGGTCCTACTTTCAAATTTGCAACAATCTAGTCTCTAATGTAAAAAAATCATCAAAATTATATGTCACTTTTTATTATTTTATGATGTAGACTTTGTATTATATAAAAATATTGAGTCCCTAATTTGTTTATCAATTTATTTATGCAAAAAAAAAAAAAATCACATTAAATTTTAAAACTAATTTCTAGAATAGAGACTAAATCGTTACAAAATTTAAAGTGCAAGGACTAAATTGTTACATATATAGTAAAATTTAGGATTAAATTATTAAAAAATTGAAAGTACGGAGACTAAATTGTTACAAATCAAAATTTAAAGACTAAATTATTATTTTTATGAAAGTTTAAGGACTAAAAGTGATTTATATATGTATATATAAATATTAAAAAAATTGAATCCAAGAAAGGGAAAGAGAAATCATATCTTGAAGTCAAATTAAAACATAAACAAAACCCAGCCATAAGAGTTATAATCAAGACAATAATGCATACAAACTCACCCAAAAGACTATTGAAACACACCTTAAAGAAACAAATCTCAAGGGAAGAACTTCTTTTCATATTATTTTTTTCCGATGGAAAATAATGTCTTGGAATCTTTTATTTGCCGCTTCGAACGACCTAAAGTTATTTACGTATTTGTCATCTTCGTGTTATTTACGTTTTTGACTTTAGGGTCTAGAGAAGTGCGCTATATAACCACTATAACTGTATATGCGTCTATATTTTGTATTCTGTATCATTCTCTCCAAGAGTAAATTTGTTCTCCCTTCTGTCTGTGACCATAGCTAACATAACCACTTAAGTCTCTATGTTGATTCTCTACTATTTTACATGTTTTTTTTTTTTTTTTTTGATTCCACAACATCTTCTCTTCTTTGTGCACACTATGAAAACGTTAATGTTATTAAAAAAAAAAAAAACAATTTTTATGGGAAGAATTATGTCTTAGATGAGCTTAAATTGCCAAATAAGCCTAACTTAAATGATAATTAATATGTATGTTTTGAAGTAGAGGCCCAATATCTATACCCTATATCTTTGACACAAAAAACACACGAGCCTGAAATTAATGATACATTATATTATTACAAATTCTTGGGTAGGTACATTTTTAATATAATATAGATATGTATGAACAATAATTTGAAACCACTAACCACGAGACAAAAAGTAATGTGTGGGTGCTAATAATCCTATACTGATTTAAATTATAAATAGTATATCTTATTTAATCAGATAAGATATGGAAATTTGAAATTGAGTACAATCTCTCTCATTTGAGTAGTTTATAGTGTACAATTTAATTTACATAAAGCAGGTTAGTCTAGCTTTTTATTTATTTATTTATTTATTATCTTTTTTTTTTTTTTGTTTTCTCTTTTAAATTAATGTATTAGTTTTGATTTCTGAATTTTATTTTTAAAAGAGAGAGAGTAAAATATTTATCTAATGGATTCTGAACTAAAAAAAGTAATTGATTCATAAAGGAAAAAAATATTTGTTTTGTGAGTTGAGCACCATTTTTTTTTATTATTATTATTATTATTATTATTATTATTTATTTTTTTTAAAAAAAATATATGGATGGCAAGAATTCAACCTCTAACTCTACAAATTTTATGCTAATTGAGTTGTGTTCACCTTTGTCTGATTGAGTCTTAATTATTAAATTGATTAATATTGTGATATTTATTTCTTATTCATGAAAAGTAATGACTCTCTAATTTCAATCAAATCAAACTTCATACAATATGAAGTTTGGTGAATGCACGAATCAAACTAATGACTAACTTTGATTGAGATCGCAAAACCTAGCAAAAATTCATCTCTTGTCACTTTTTTCTTAAGCATTATCAAATTTATATCATATATAAGTTTTATATTCATTACATTATGATTTTTTTAAAACAAATTTTTAAAGAGTTAAAAAGATTCAAATTGCAACATTTATCTAATTTTAAGGTGCAATTTAATAACGTTAAAAATTGAGTAAAAACTCAAACAACTTATCAAATTCATGAATAATTTTTTAATTTTTTTCTCTTAAATATTCATGTAATTTAGTAGGGCTTTATAGAGAATGGTGAGGGTATAAATGTTACGTACGAAATTTCATTTAAAAAAAAAAAAAAAGTAATGTACATTCGTAATAAAGATAGGAATGAAGGAGAATAATTGCTACAAATATTGATTAAATAATTGATGTAACTAAATTCGAGCATAAAAAATTATACAAAAAGATTCCCATTATAATAACGACCTATCAAATAGCAACAAGTGGATTAGGTGGTAGCCTTGTCAGCCACAAATTAAAATTTCCCCATGTTTTTTCCAAAACAAATGTGAAAGAATCTTTTCCCCCCACAATTGTTTTTTCAATTTTCATTTTTTTTCTCTGTTTAATCCACTTTTTACCATTTGCATCAATTAAGCTACCTTCATGTTACAGAATAAATTATTTTGTATAATAAGATAATTATTATAAATGGTAAAATTCTTAAATGTATTTTTAAATATAATAAAATGTCACTGTTATAGACTTTTATCAGTGTCTATTACTGATAGACAATAATAAAGGATAATAGTCTATTGTAATATATCATGATATTTTACTATATTTAAAAATATATCTTAATTTTATTTGACATATTTTTCTTAGCAATCGTATCTACTAAATTATGCTCGAATTTTTTAGTACAATAAAAAAATGAGACCACGATTCGAACTACAAATTTCTTGATTATTATAACACATGTTATTTACGTCCATTCAACCATGGGCAATTACCCAAGTTTGGGTACAATTATGTTTTGAATTGACATGTTTACTTTAATTTATATATATTATTAATGACATGTTTTTGATCATCATGTCATCATTTAATAATTTATGAAAACTACTGTATGTAACTTTTTGTGTTTTTTAATATTGTAAGAAATAGCCATATAGACTTTTGACAATTATCATTTTACTTTTTTTTTAAGACTATTGAAAGCTAATAAAAAATTGATCTTATGGTACCTTTAATGATTGATCATTACAAACGTTCAATAACATGGCAAAAAAGCTCATGGATATTTTGTAAAGTTATAAAAAAAAAAAATTAGGGAAAAAATTATAGAAATAAATGTCTTAAAATCCATAAGTATATGAGTATGTCAAATTTGAACATTAGCGTAAGGAATAAAACATAAAACATCAATTATCATGTCAAAAAAATGGTTTAATCTTTCACCTCGATAATTACTAAACTAAAACCAACAATTATAAGAATTTGTTGGAACCACCAATCTTGATTTCATCAAGATATTATCATATATAGATAACAATCTTTTTAGGACAAATACCTACACTTGCCTCAATCATTTGTAAAACAAATAAGTTCCTTTAGTGTCTGAAGTGTGTACTGAGGGTGAGACATCAAACTTAAAAAAGAAAAAAAAAGTGATTTTAACCACTAACATATCTTCAAATTTTCTAAAGTAATGACACTAAGATAATATAAGATATTTCAGCTATTATAAATATTGATATTGGCAAATACTTGCACACACACATTATTAAAAAAAAAAAAAAAATGACCTTCCACAATGATACGATATTGTTCATTTTGAATATATACTCTCATAGCTTTGTTTTGGTACCACCCTCAAAAAGTTTCATACCAATGACGAAATAGTGTTGTTCTCACTTATATATATTATTGACCATTCACCTAATTTTAGGAAATATGAAACTTTGATTGCATTATCCAAATATACATATCTTAACTGATTAAGTTATGCAATAATCAACTAGAAATATAAAGAATAAAGTATTACAGACTAATTATCTTAAATCTTACTTTTATAAACAATAGAGAATTAAAATTAATAAAAGAAATTAAATTTAGTATTTATCATAATTAGCAACGCAACTCTCATGAAAAAGAAATATAAATGATCTCCTGTAAGTTGTGTGGCATGTAGATTCAACACATTAGCATATAAACATATATAAAAGAAATAGTAAACAAAAGTAAACTAATGCAAATACAATATCGATAATAGGGTACTTTAGCATTTTAAATATATTGTTTGATTTTTGTTACATTGAAAATTTGAAAATTTGGATTGGATGTTATATTATAATTGGGGATTTGTTTTTATTATAAGAGAGATAAGTATGCTTACAAGTGTCAAGTACATGATCACCTCCTACCCTACCCCAATTATTAAAAATGAAAAAAAAAAAAAAAAGGAAAATAGAAGTGAACAGAGATTGCAGTTGCAACCTTAAGAAGAGAGAGAGGAAAAGGAATGAGAAGAGAATCCTATTATTACATTATTGATCCAAAGAATATGTTAGAAAAAAACACTATCACATGAGTTAATGCCACACCCTCCCCTCAATTTTAGTAGCTATTAAAAAATTTAGGGTGATGTATAGGGTGATTTTATGAAAAATTACAAATATAGTTAAATCTATATACTTCATTATTATTAATATAGTCTTATTATATTTACAATTTCTTTTACATTATAGTCTTATTAGTTTTTTTTAATAAAAAATGGTAGGTTAGTATCTTAAAACATTTATTTATTAACATAAAATTAAAATGAAGACAGAATAACTCTATTTCAGTAATTCAATTTATATTATAAAAAGTTATAATATCCAAATACAATAACGGATAATATGTTTGAATTAGTTCCATTCAAATTAAACTATTTTTTAGCTAACCGACAAGCAAATTCAATCTATATCAAATTTATAATCCAACCAATATAATTTAAACCATAGGAAATTTTAGTTTGAGTTGATGGAAGTTTTGAAATCATCCGATCATTTAAAACACTCTACTACTTAATCCACATTAATGATATGATCATAAACAGAGAACAATAACTAGTTATATATTAAATATTATATATAAATACATCCCAAAATGCTGATATGACCTCTTTGTCATCCAAGGATGACAAACACAGCTACATTTTAAAATTTTACAGGTGGAATAATAATGATTTTTTTTTTTGGGAATTATTTTAATTTCTCCCGTGGGTTGATTGATGTTGTTTAGTAGTAGTGCTAAACAAGCTGGTGTATCTGCTGCTGCTGCTGCTGCATTATCTGAAGATTCAGCTGCGAACAGGATCGTGACACCTCACCACCTAATGGAATCACCGGTAGATTATCACAGTTGCATATCTCGATCATGAATCCATCCGGATCGTGGAAAAATAACTGATCCACGTGTATTCCACCTTCCTCTACTACCGCCCGCACGTAATCAATCTCCATCTCCTTCAGCTTCTTTTCCACCCCTCCCATGCTCTCGCACTGCTCATCATCATCATCATCAACCATAATTATACACTTAAATCTCTCCCATTATCACTCTTAAACACCCCCAAAAAAAAAATTATTATATTGTTTTGTCAATCTTATCCAATTTTCCAATTAAAAATTTGTCACAAAACACCAAATGTTTATTTACTTATCTAAGATTTAATCTCTACAAACTCTTTCATACCCAAATGCGATAACATCCCCAAAATTTCAATCGTCTATTATAAGTTTTGAGGAAGATTTCATTTTGTTTTTTTCTTTTTTAATTTAGCCAAAATTTAACAAGATGAACAGAAAAAAAAAAAAAATAAATAGATTTTTAAAAAAAAAAAAATAAATAGATTTTTAAAAAAAAAAAAATAAATAGATTTTTAAAAAAAAAAAAATAAATAGATTTTTAAAAAAAAAAAAATAAATAGATTTTTAAAAAAAAAAAAATAAATAGATTTTTAAAAAAAAAAAAATAAATAGATTTTTAAAAAAAAAAAAATAAATAGATTTTTAAAAAAAAAAAAATAAATAGATTTTTAAAAAAAAAAAAATAAATAGATTTTTAAAAAAAAAAAAATAAATAGATTTTTAAAAAAAAAAAAATAAATAGATTTTTAAAAAAAAAAAAATAAATAGATTTTTAAAAAAAAAAAAATAAATAGATTTTTAAAAAAAAAAAAATAAAATTGATTTATCAATCTTATCCAATTTTCCATTTAAAAATTTGTCACAAAACACCAAATGTTTATTAACTTATCTAAGATTTAATCTCTACAAACTCTTTCATACCCAAATGCGATAATATCCCCAAAATTTCAATCGTCTATTATAAGTTTTGAGGAAGATTTCATTTTGTTTTTTTCTTTTTTAATTTAGTCAAAATTTAACAAGATGAACAGAAAAAAAAAAAAAAAGAGGAAAGAAAGAAAAAATTCAAGCCACTCATTTATAGTTGGAGAGTTTGAGAAGACTACAAAAACATCAATTTCATTTCTTATACTATAGGTCCGAAGATGGAATGTAGGATTATTAAGTTACAGTCCCTTTCCAGCAAACTCATGAATTAGTGGAAAAAAAGAAAAAAGAAATCAATCAATCAATCGATCGATCAATCAATTACCTGAAATGATATGTGATTATCCTTGGGATTAATCTTGCCTTTTTTGGGCAAATTCTCGGGGTTTTCCGATTGCAAGAGATGGATACCAATGCCGTAACCAAACAGCCTAAGAAAAGTGAGATCAAAATAAAAAACCATCATCATCTAACAACAAAACAGAGAGAAAGAAAGCAAGAGAATAAGAAGGGGTTATGGATTAGGTCAGAAAATAGTTTACCAAGCGCCATCGAATTTGAAGGATCCAGGCCTACGAATGGGGAAAAACCCTAGAACATTCTGGTAAAAATCAATCGACTCTTCCACTGATTTACAAAGAAGCGATATGTGGTTAATCGACTTGAGATGCAGAGGATTTCCTTCCGATTCCTTCATTTTTGTAGATAAATTTGGAGATCTAAAATGAGATTTGAGAGAAAATGAGAATGGAAGAAGAAATGAGGGTTTTGGGCACGGAGAAAGACGAAGAGAATAGGAGGCGAAAAGAAGAGATGGAGAATGGAAGAGAAACAGAGAGAAGTAACAGTTGCGAAAATCCACGGAGAAAATGGGGATAACTTGGACGGTTTAAATAGAACTCTTTGATATTCTTTCTTTTGCCACGTGTTTTTTGCTAACGTGGAGCCTTACTCTTGATATGTGACACGTTGCTGACTCGGATCACGGGTAAATACAACCGAATTATTTATTATTATTATTATTATATATATATATATATACACCACAGCTCACAGCTGGAAAATATCTATACCAATTACTGTTGAATTTTGTTGTTCGAACTTTGTGGGAATATTAATCATAGTTATGTTGTAGATATCCCAGAAATTTACCTGCATGAGGGTCTATATTTGTATAATGCACACCCACCATGTGACATATATTCAGCCACATTTGAAGTTTTAATTTATAATTTTCTCCAAAATAAGCCTGTTAATTCGCCTTCTTTTCACCTGCTACCTTTTATTTTTTTATTTTCTCCTTAAACGTAATTTGATTTGGGGTTCTTTTTAAACGTCAAAATCTATCTTCACCTCATGTTTTCCTAATTGGTCCACCTTTTACAACAACTAATTAGAAATTAAGTTCTTGTCCTATTAAATCTATCAATAACTTTCAAGATGCTCTTTGTAAAAACATCTTAGGATGTCAAATCATTTTACATTACCGCAAAATAAATATGTTAATTTAGAGCTTAGATGCTAGCTAAACGAAAAATTCATTTATAATTACATAGAACACATTGACTAAACTAATATTTAAATATTATTTTAGTCTTTGTATATTAATATTTATTCGTTCTTCTAATAAATCTTGGATTTAATATCTACTATTATTTTATTGTTAATTTTTTTTATTATGTATTAATATTTTAATTCTAAATTTGGAAAACATACTCACATAGCTAGTATGTTGACGTCAAAATCATCTTGATCTTTACATGACACTAGTGTAGTACTTGCTACACGTACTTCAATGCTTTAAGTTAGAGTGTGAAACAATGTGGAAGCTAGGTAGTTTGAAAATGGGATCTTGTAATTTACCTTTTTCTCCCGGATTGAGATTAGATAGATTTTTTCTTATTCTACATCAGTTAGGATTAGATATGATTGGTAATTAAATTTACTTGAATAACCCGAGTCCACTTTATCTTATACCTATCTTACTTATCTTATTTATGATTTTCTGATTTTTGGGTGGTTCAAATTCACTCTAATGCAGTATATATGATTTTTTATGGAAAGTATCACTCTTATTTAATTATTTTTAATAAATGTTAGTTACTAAATTTAAGATATTTTGAAAATTTAATTAAAATTAAGATCAAAATTTAATTATTAAAATAATGCGTGTATATAGTACCCGAGTAGATTAATGTTATTATTTTATTATTTTTCCTTTTTTTAGTCACACACGTCAGATTCCGCACTTAGCTACAAGTTTTCTTGTTCTTTTCTTTTGTATTTGGTTTTGCTCTTAATATAATAATAAAAAAACAAAATTGGATGATTAAGAAAATCATGGGTTTCTTTAATTACACACATCAATTAAAATTGGATAATACTTAGAGATTACTATAGGGTTGTAAGGAAACATCTCCACGGTCGTCTCTTGAGACTAAGTCCTTTATGAGACTTCCAGTTAATTATTAAAAGAAAGGAACACAACTTTGTTATATAGTACATAGTTGTGTTAAATTCAATTTTTCGTGTGATATTTTAAATTATTGCAAAACTCATAAACTAATCTACACTGTCTGTGTGAATGAAACAAATTGAATATGTTAGATTAAATTCTCTCATCATTAACAAAGATTGGTCCTTAAATAGTTAAGGAGTATTTTGAATAGAGTTATAGGTTCAAAACTTTCCAAAATTTTAATTTAGTCTCAAATATGATATAAAATAAAATAAAGCCAAACCTATCCTATATTTGTAAAAATAAAAAAAGAAATGTTTATTTTTTAAAAAAATTGTATTAAATTTATGATATTATGTTTGTTAGATAATTTCTGTTACCACCCTAAAATTTTGTATACTACTTATATTTTGAGTTTTTGTTTTAAAAGTAAAAATATAATTTTTTTTTTTAAAAAAATCATATCTTGTGACCTGTTGAGATGTGTGAATCTAGTCGGTAGGGTTGGTCGATTGAATTAGCTCATAACAATCTGTATGACTTATAAAATAGAAGACTCACATTGGTATGGTGTTTTGCCAACACACTTCGATGCGTAATTTAATATTATGGACAAAGTGGTGCTGAGTTGAACATGAATAGGTTGTGTTGTTGTGTACACCGTCGTTTTTTTAGGGTGGACCCTCATGCTTAAGACTTGTTCCATTTGGACATTAGTGTCAGATCCATATGAGGGTGAGTGATATCTATAGGTGAAATGTCTACATCTTCCTTTTCACCTATTAGCTTGCGCTGAGCTTTATCCCTTCAAGTAATCGACCCAACCCTTAACTTGGTTTCACAACCCTATGAAGTCTTTTTTTTCCCCATATTTTGGATATGTTTTTATAGATCATCAGGCTAATCATCCCAACATGATATGAATATTTGCTATTCATTATGTGTCTAAAAAATCCTTAAATTTTACAAATGCTTTCATAAATCAAAAGTCCTTAAATTTTACAAATTCTTTCCTAAATGAAACATCTTAAAAGTTGAAACACTTAGCTATTAACAACGAAATAGAAAATTTAAAATTTTATTAGAAACTTTTCAAAATCATGGGACTTGTTAGCTAGACACACTTGCAATTCCACAAAAACTATTAAAATTTCAAGAAATTGAAAGTTTATTTATGAGATTTTCTTTTTTTACTTAAATTCTCTTATGTTTTTTCAAGACATTTAAAATGATTAGTTGTTGCTTGTTTGTACGTTAACTCCTTTTGCTTTCCTCTCCTATTTATTTCAATATTTTGGAAAGAAAATGTTTGCAAAAATCAATTTAGAAAAGGGCAAAGAAATTTATTTTTATTTTTATGTTTATTTGGAAAAGGTGCAAAATTAATTAACGACAACCAAACCAAGCCACCCATGAGACTGTGACAAGAGCTTGAAAAAGGAGAATTAAGATTCTCCTTCACACTATTAATCATTGTTCCCACGAAGTTTGAATCATAATCATCACTACTAAAATTATATCCTTTTATTTTTCAATTAACAAAACTATTCAACTTTTTTCAACCCATACCATATAGTTGTCCATTCGAATCCAGCCTAACAGCTCGTTAAAACATATATCTTGGACTAGAAAATTTAAAAGTTTGAATCTCCACTTCTCGAATTAGAAAAAAATTATCAACATGAACATAACTTAACTAACATAAATTTGTACTATCAATCTCGAAATTATAGGTTCGATTCTCACTCTGCATGTTATCTGAAAAAAAAAAAAAAAAAAAAAACCAATAAAAAAAACTACCTTTACCGCTATTAAATTTTCAAATATGTAAAAGTTAAATTAAGTCTTTTCTAAATTCAAAATTACTTATTTAACAAATCAAGAACACATGTCTATTTGTAATTATATAAGATTTATGAGAAAGTTTTATAGATAGTACCATTTGTTTGAGCATAGTTTAATTGGAGGTTTTTTAAATATATATATATATACACACACATTTAGTCTTTATATTTTTAATCTCAACATTTAGTAGCAATTTGGTCTGGGTCCCATTGTTATAATGTTTCATTGCTATAACTAATATGACTTTACACGACAACTTTAGCACATATATTATATATTTGTGCCAAATATCAAAGGTACGAATCTCTACCCTCATATCACTCAACTTGGGAGTGTGATGTATGAATATTAGAAATTAAACTAAGATTTCAGTCCCATTTTTACTTTCCATCTATAATTCTATATGACAGTGGTGTGTGTGTATATATATATATAAGAGTTCAAATTAAACACTCAAACCAAATTTTTTTCTAATATGATCAAGGGCTCATAATGTAAAACGGATCGTTAAATGAGTCAGTTACAAATATAATAATTAGGCCTAAAGTATTACTCGATATAGTACAATACTAAAAAAATTTGTAAATATAACAAAATTTAGATTCAATTTTCAAAGTCTATAAATGACTATATCGCTAATGGGGCCTATCAATAATAGATTTTGCTATATTTACAATTCATTATCAACACAGCTTAGCTCGATTGATATAAGGATGATAAATCCCCAAACGAGAAATAGATATTCAAATTACTCTTCTAACATACTGTTAAACTAATTAAGAATCGGGTCGTTGGATCTTTATTTAATTTAATTTTTCTTTTGATAGAAAGTTGAAGAAAAGTTGTTGAATGTCAGTTTAAGTAATGTTTTAATTAATTGCCATAAACTTTGTAAATCCATATGCCTCAGCCTCACACTAAATATAATTTAAGCCTTTTCTCGTCTTTTTGCCTAATCAATAAAATAATTCTTTCTTTTTCAGTCACTTTTCGTTATCCATACACAATTATATTCAACAAACCTAGGTTATCCATTCCATTACAATATCATTTTTTTTTTCTTTTTTAATTTTGTTTATAACTAAGCTGGATTACTTATTATTATTATTATTATTTTTTTAATACTATAAATTTATAACTATTACATCTCTCACATACAAACCGCTTTTAATATGAATAGATTATTGTGAAGAGAACAACACAATATGAATTTCCAATTATTTGTTTCTGTAGCAGATCCATAATTTTTTGTTCGGGGCCTAATTTAAAGTTTTTGTAAAATTATGAAAATTTTTAAATATATTGAAATAAGTTAATTTATTTAAAAATATTATTTCAACCGTTTGTCATTTAAAATAATTACTCTTAAAACATGAATTTAGATTATAAATTTAGTTTATAAAATTTCAATTTTCTATCTTATAGATCATTAAACTTTGAAAACGCCAGATCTAAACTTTCAGTTTCATGTATAATACATTCTTGACATATACTAAGTTTGTTAAAAAAAAAAAAAAATTATTTGATCGATTAGATATAAAATTTAATTTATGTATAATGAAATTTAAAGTTTTAATTTTATATTTAATATATCTGTGAATTTATAAAAAAATAAATATAAAGATTCAAACTTAGGCCTCATTATCATGATATCAAATAATCATTTTGATAAGTGAAATGACTTTGTTTTATACTAATATAAGAATGTAGTAAAGTTAGGAGAGCTCGACCAAACGGATGGGCTTATGGTAAATTTGCCCCAGTTTGTTTTTAGTGTTGCCAAATATGCGAAGAAGGTGAGCTCTTACCCACCAAATTGTACATGACAAAAGAATTAGGTTCGATAATTTGAATTTTTAAACATAATTTCAGCCATTTGGGAGCAGTGATATCCTAAGTGTGCCCCACTAATTAGATGTAAAGTTAAGCAAAAAGGATTAATAAAAAAAATTAAAAATAATAATTGAATCAAGAAGGTGGTTTAACAAGAAAATATCTGCCACTAAGAAATTAAGCTACAATACAGTTGCTGACTTCAATTTCACTCAATATAATTAAATTGTACTTTGAAAAAAAGATGGCGATGGTGGATCTGATTAGACATTCCATTGAAATGGAGAATAAGGCCAAGCAAAGTGGGTATTTCTCTGTGCCACAATGTATCCACGGACTATCATAAGGTTTTGGATTTTCTGAACAAAACAACTTATTTCACTTGCAAATAAACATGTGTCACTATTATTTTTCAAATTTTCTTTTGTTGGAGTAATTTTGATAATATGCCATCCTTAGAGTGCTTGAATGGACACTTTGATTCTTTACTTTGGAATTATCTATGTTTTTATTTTCATATCATAGTAAGGACAAATATAGTAAAGGTTTCTACCCATGTCAAAGAATATACGTTTTTACAAAATTATTTATTGTATAATTTAGGATGGTCACTTATCTAGTCTTACGACCTTTTATTGAGACTCAAATATTGTAGAGTCAAAAGATTGTTATGTGAGAATAGTCGAACTATGCATAAGCTGACCCGATCACTCACAGGTATTGAAATAGAAAAAGATAATTTATAGAGTATATTTATTTTGTTAGAGATTATGTGTTGGGAGTAATTGTTTAAGGCTAGTGGTTGTTGTTTAGGATATTTATGCATCTGTTGTTTTAGTCTAATGGTTGTTTTTCAAAGTGTTGTTTCTACGAAATATTTTTTCCTTATCTGGAGAATCCTATTTGCTGTTTCTTGAAGATTTCTTTCTTTTCCTAAACGCGGCAGAATGGTAATTAGGGTTGCTCTTTTGGTTTTCCGCTTGCATATTTAAGGAGTCGTCGTTGGTCTTCTAGAGTTGGTCGTTTTTATTGAGAATTATGAATGTTGTTGCCTTGTGAGTATTTTCGTAAGTGTGTCAACCTTTCATAGACGAAGGTCGTGCTGTTGTAGATCTCGAGACTTATGTTGAGTCATATCGACTTATTTCTTATCAACTTGAGAATAAATTCTCAAGCTTAGAGGGAGTCTAAACTAATCAAGTGGAGTGGTCTTCCTTTGAAGTAGAAGGATAAAAGTTTTGGTGAGTGGGAGTCTTACACTTAGGGGGAGTCTAAGTCATCTTGAGAAGAAGTTTCACACTTAGAGAAGCCATCATTTACTAGTACACACACTCTTAGGGAGAGCCTAAAATTATTGAGAGGGAGTCTCACACTTAGGAGGAGCCGGAATATTATTTAAGTTGTTAAATGATTCGGGTGACACTATATTTGTTGTGTCATTACAGATAAGTACAATGTTTTAATCACTCGACATTTTGTTAGTAAATTTATCTTTCTTGGACACATTACCCTCAAGCCATAGGTGACATTCGCCAAACTTGATTACGAAACTTTATATTGTCTATCGTTTAGTCTTTTGCGTCTGATTTTAATGTTATGTGATATATTGCATAACGAACTCTTTTGTACGGTGGGCAACCTTTGTTTTTCATATTTGGTATAACAAAAAAAATATATAATAATAATAAAAAATAAAAATGATGATGTATATATATGTGATACGTGGAGCGTACATTTTTGTTTTTTTAATTTTGGATTATTTTCTAGACGTGAGTTTATGAATTACGTATTTGAATTTATTTCCCTCCAACAATTAGACTGAATTTGACTTGTGTCAAATTAGTCAAGTTACAAAATCAAATTTAAATTTGATATTGACAAAATATGAGGATTCTAAGATTTTTTTTTTTTTGGATGAATATATTACTTCATCATTTATTTTTTTAACAATAAAAGTAAGAGATTGAATTAATCCAAAATTTTAAAATATGATTGATAATTTATACAAAAATATAAAAGTTAAACGATATAAAATGTTAAAAGTATCAACTCTAATTTATGATAACTTTTGGGAAAAAATTTAACCACGTGCTTTTTATTTTATTTTATTTATTTCTTTGTTTTTGTCGGGTGAAAATTAATTTAAAAAGGAAAATGATGGGAGAAAGGATGCACGAGAATTGTTACAATATTTTTACGATGTAAGTCCGTTGGATAAGATTTCATTATTTTTATTTTTATAATTTTAGATTTGTTTCTTCTTAATTTTTTCAATTATGATTTTTAAGTTTTGTAAAAGAAACTAATAAAAAAATTGATTTTTTTTCGTTTTCAAAATTTATCTTGATTTATAAAAGATTGGTAGAAAGTGAAGAACAAGACATTAAAAGTAATGTTTATAAATTTAAGTATCAAAAACTAAAATCTAAATAATTATTTAATTATCAAAAACTAAAATCTAAATGATTATCAAATGTAGCGATAATTATTGTGTTAAGGTTCTGTTTAATAACCATTTAATTTTTACTTTAATTTTTAAAATTTAAATTAAAATTTAAAATTTAAAAAAATAATCATTTTTCTTTTTTAAATTGGGCATGTCTACTTAGAAAAGATGAGAGTGATGATAAGCAATAATGAACAAACAGAAATTTAAAAAAAATAAATAAATAAATGAAAACCAAAATGATTCTCAAATTAGTCATTACTTGAGGCATCAACTAGCTGGAATTTCCACGTGGCATTCAATATTGATATTAGCTCTCTTTTTTTTTTTTTTTTTGATCGACAAGGTGGGTCCCTTAAAAATTCTCCCAGCAAGTGCATGTTAATCTGCAATTATTCATTCCTACCTACCTCGTCACTAAATGACCTCTTTTTATTTAACATCATGATTCAATTTAAAGGTCAGTTTTGTCCATTGAGTTCAGTGTGTTTAAATTTGTACAATAAATGTTTCTTCTTTATATTTTGAGATTTATTTAATTTTAATTTTTATATTTTCAAATATCTAATTTGGATGTTTGTATCTTAAAAAAAAAATCTTAAATTTAGTTTTTTTTAAGATAATTATAATGAATAACAATTTTACTGATAATAACAAAGGGTATATCAATACTTTTAAAAAATTGCAAATATAGTAAAGTCTATCAACAATAGACTTTAGTTGCTCATAGACCATATCATTGGTGGTTTACCAATAATAGATCATAAAAGTATATTAGCGGTAAAAGTAAACAGTGTTATATATGTTAATACTTTGAATCTAATTGCTATATTTGCAATTGTCGCTAATTTTTATTGAATGAACTAAATAATAACAATAATTTTCATGCAAAATAAATTTATTATGTGAATATGTTTTCAGCATTTATAGTAAATTTTTTAATAAATAACAAGCAAGTAGCATAGACTAAATTTAAGATTTATTGAAAATATAGGAATTAAAATTGAATATTTGAACGTAGAGGGACTTTAGTGAAACAGACTTCAAAGTATAAGAACAAGAATGATGTTTTAACTTAAATGTTTTAATGTTATACAAAAAATGGTTTTTAATTTGAAGATTTACCAATGTTTGTTAATTCAAATATAGTCAAATGAATAATATATTAGTTACGATCTCAAAAATGGATGATTTGATCCCTTACTTTTATAATTGTTGCTGACATATTTTATGAATTTGAGAAATGAATTGCCTAAATTAGTATGATTTTATTATTTTAATCAATGTGAATAGGGTACATTATTAACAGTTTAACTCTAATTTACCTAAAATCATAGTACTTTTTGAACCTATAAATACAACTAACTGTTTATATATATTTGGAGGGAGACATCATTTCTTTCTATTTTACATTATTAATTTATTTGTTTGCTCGTAAGTAATAATATCAATCATTTCTTTCAATGAGTGGAGTCTAATTTCTTGTAACAAAAAAAAAAAAAAGAAAAAAAAAAAAGAGATACGTACTTATTTTTCATAAATTACAAGTTGAAATCTCCATGTTTAAAGAATAATGTTCCATCAACAACCAATTTGTTTGGTTAAGATGGTATTGTTTTTTTTTTTATTCAAATGGTCGGCGGATCCACTCATAGAGATTAAGCATTGTTTGGCTAGTTAATTTGAGTTCATATATACGTGTGGAGTCTATATTTGTAGAATTCATATATTGTGTTTTGAATATTTGAAGTGTTGAGTTCCTATGTTAGTGGTATTTAGCGCATTTTTTTTATATATAAATAATTTATTTTTATGTTGATTATTTTTGTTTGAAAATTTTTTATTCAATAATTCTATATATATATATATATATATATATATATATATATATATATATATATATTTAATAAGCTATAGATTACAATTTATTTAATTGTTTTTTAAGCAAACATATATTGTTGGAGGTTTTGAGAAATGGAGTTTAGGGTTTACTTTTGAATCGTGCAACTTTTTAAATTTAAGCAATCATTTTACCAATTTGTGCCTTTGACGTTTCGAGTTAAGTCATTTTTATTATAACACCTTTGATAAAAAAAATTTTAAAATAAAAACACTTATGTGTCTGACAATTTTTTATGAAAATTGTTTTTAAATGCAAATTTGTTTGATTTCTTACGTGATAAAAGTGATTTTATTTACAAATTTATGTTAAATTTGTAGTTTTTTTTAATTTAAATGAGCTATGTTTGATTTTGGTGGAGTAACAACTGAATTGAGTTGAATTTGACCAATATTTAATTTTGTATTTATTTGATTTTTATTTTGTATTTCGAAGAGTTATTAAGTTGCTAGCCTATAAATAACAACTTTTTTCTTCTTTTTGTAGAATCAAATTCAAAATTGAAGAGTTTTTTTTTTCTTCTTTTTCTTTAAATTTTGAGTCAAGTTGAGAACAAGTATCAAATGGTTGTATCAGATCTTGGTAGTTTAGTGTTGCAGTTCTACCAGAATTAGTCGTTGTATCCAGCTAAGCCGATCATTATAGTATGCTCTCACAGTCTGTCTTCAATACACAACTTTATCAAAAGCGTGCCTCAACTACCTTCGGAATCTCCATGAGTTTTTTTAGGTTTTATAAATTCTTGGTTATATCAATTTATACGTCTCGACTAACTTTTGAGTTTGAACATTATTATTGTATAGAGCGAGTGTACTATATCCTAGTTGGGGTGTGTATTCAATGGTTAAAAACACTTTCTTCGTCCTTTTTCAGCACTATCCCTCTTCCACCATCCCCTCTCAATTCCTCTATCTTCTTCCATGCCATTCATTTTTTTTTTCTGTCTTTGTTTTCTTTTTAATTCTCTCTCCCCTCTTTCCAGAACATTCTTCGCCGTTGTCTTCTCCATTTTTTTTTTTTTTTTTAACATTTATATAAAGTATATAATTCTTATTTCCTTTCCTTTTTCTTCTCTATCTTTTGATGGCTTAATTAATTATTTTCCGACTCCTACCAAAAGTGCAATCATCTTTTACTTCTACTTCAAATTCTCTCTCCCTCATGAATTGGAATTTTCATTTATTCACAAACTTTTCTTCTCCAATAAAACTTTTCAAAATTGCATCACCAATTTACAAAATATATCCAATTCTAAAATAATGAAAAGTCTAACACTTAATGGATAAGAGTTGACAAAGTGTCACTAACAACTCTATACATAAATCCATGAGATTGGAAGAACTAACAAGCAAATATTTAAAGAAATTTTTAATTAATTTCAACCTTATTGATGGTTGTGTTAAGCTATGAAATAATTAAGAAATAGATTCTACAACCACTCTTTGAACTATGTTATTATAACTCTCTACTCTGATATTTCAATTTGATCACTTAATACTCTTAAATTATGAAATTATTGTACATAAACTCTTAAATATTGCCAAAAAAAAAAAAAAAAAAAGTACATATACATCGCTGGCTTTATTCCAAAAATTCTTGTTACCATCAAACCTAAAATTTTTAATTATTATTGCATTAATGGAAATTGTATTATAGTTAATATATTATAGTTCTTAGATTTTATAAAGTTAAAAAAGAATATATTGCGTTAAATACTCATAATAATATGTGTCAAAGGATTTGATTGTTATGTTCTTATAATTCATAAACAGTTTCTGTATTTTGCAATTTTGAGAGGTGATTGTTACAATTGATTCATGGTTGGTTAATGTGATGCTAAATTCATCTTAAATATAATCAAGAAATAAATTAAGAAAAATATAATTATTTCTTCGAAAGTTAGAATAGTAATGAGTGTTTTTTCTCTTACGTATAATAGGTGGAAAATTTAATAGACATCTTGTTTGCTAACACATATTTATAAATTTTGCTATGCTTACTTGGGTAGTAATGAATATTTATTCAACTATTTGAAACTTCTCTTATAAATTTATAACTGATTTTTTTGCATTTAAGACTTTTTTTTTAGTCTAAGAAATGTTATTGTAATGAAAGGTTTGTACGATATCGTAATCTAATATAATTAAGAATTAAACTTAGGAGTTTATGTCTAACCAATCCATGAATATTCAAATCCGAGCCTGATCTGTGGGACAAAGGAGTGGTTTTGCAGACAAAATATCTAAAAAAAAAAAAAAAAGAGGAGGGATCTGAAATTCATCCTAAAAACGTGGTTGGCTATATAAATATACTCAGGTCCAAAGTATTAGCTTATATATCACAATGTAAAAAAATCTATAGATATACTAAAATTTAAATCCCATTCTCGAAGCCTATCAAAACACTATATCGCTAACAGGAGTCTATCTATGATGAAATCTATCATTGGTAGGCGTCTATCAGTTATAGATTTTGTTATATTTATAATTTTTTTTAAAATACTAATTATTAACCTTAAAAGTAATATCTATTCCAACCTGTATATAATTTTCCATATTTCAAAATGGCCCATATAAACTTGCTATACAGTCCAATTTTCCCAAAAAATAAAATTTGTAATCCAAAACTTTGTCCAAAGGCCAAGCCCAAACCCATATGTAGAATTCGTCCAAGCATCAAGCCCAAAGTTGAAAAATGGGAAATTTAACGTCTACTCTTCTTTTTGTATAGTAATTCCGGTTTACAATTAAAAATGACTCGACAAATATGATAAATTGATTTTTTAATTCAATTTTACAGCTTAAAAATTAGGGATGTTCTCGAAAATAATAATCAGCGAATTTTCTTAAAATTCAAATGTCGTAGAGTCAAATCAGTTATTCTGTGAGAATAATCTAGCTATGTATGATTTGGTTTAGACACATCGGAGATATATAACTTTGTAGGAATTAGTGGACAAACATGATCATTTTATAATTTAAAATATATTTCCTTGCATTTACTTATTGGAAGATGTTTGGAGCTATAAATACAGGTATTCATATTTTATTTTATATGCATTTAATTTGTGGGTGCAGACAAAAATTGTACTAACTTTCCTACCTTTTCCAAAGAATTAAATTTAATGTTGAATCTTCTCAATGAAACTATCTTTATCAACACGTTATCTAAATTATAATATTGTCAATCTAGACTACTATTACCATAAAGGGCTATTTCCCTTTTTAAATATATTTAAAGGAAAAGGGTAGCTTAAAAGCCTTTTTTTAAAAAAAAAAAAAATTAAAAACATTAAAAACCTAGTGTTTTTTTTTTTAAAAAAAAAAGAATTGAAAACATTAAAAACTCTTTTCTTGGTTGATGAAAAGTTCTAAGAAGTATCCTAGTACAATCTAATTCTAATTGTTGCTATTTGTAGGCTTTTAAAAACAATGAAAATTGCAATTAAATATTAAATACAAATTGACAAATTAGTTAAGTAAAATTAGCCATCTAACTAAATTAATTAACCAAGTAAAGCTAAACTAAGACACTTGCATTTTCTTATTACATCATCCTTTCTTATAGAGAAAAAAAAAAAAGAGTTCCAAAAAGTATTTTAAATTATAAAATTTGAATAAAAAAAGGTTTGAAATTATTTATCTTTGGAGTGGGAAAGATTTAGATGTATGGGTGGAAAGGAAAAGAAAACAAAAAAATTTGCTAATATACATTTTCTTTAAAAAATAGAGAAACATAATTTCAAATCACTTGCAACTTTTGTCATTCTACTTCAAGTAACATAAAAAATGGAAGCCCTATTGATTGATCAATGGAATATCCTCAATCAGAGTTCAGTTAGAAAAAGACAACGTCTCAAAAAAAAAAAAATCAAATATAGTAAAATTTTACTTTTTATTTGTGATAGACCACAATAGATCCAAATAGACATCTACTAATGGATGTCTATTTGAGTCTGTTGCGATCTATCACGAATACAAAGTAAAATTTTGCTATATTTATAAATAGTTTGACATTTTTTCTATTTAAAATAATTTTTGTAATTAAGTTTATGTACTTTCAAATTTTTATGGTGAGTTGAATTATAAACTAAATTAAAAAAATAAAACAAATTTTTAAAAACTATTATTTTTTAAAAATTTTTAAAACAAGGTTTGATTTTTAAAAACATTGTAGGAAGTAGATAATAAAGCAATGAGGTAAAATTGGTGTTAGACATAATTTTAAAAAACAAAAGATAAAAAATCAATGGTTACTAAATCGAGTCTTAATTTTTAATTTTTTAAAAAAATTAGAATTTCAAATACAACCTATGACTTTGTTTGTTTCATTATCTATTATCTATTATGAAAACTAAAAAGATATACTTATATATTTTTTTAATTGAGCAAAAAGAATTCAAATGTTATTTAAGAAAAAATATAAGAAACAAACATAATTTTTTTTTTTTTTTTTTTTTTTTTGAAGAACAAAAAAAATTAAACAACCAACCAAAAGAAAAATAAAGAAACAAAGAAAGTCTCTCCCTCAAGAGTTACCATAATAGGCTGATTTGGCATCAACTATCGTTCACGCGCATATGTTACCCAAATCTCCTTTCTTCTATCTGAATATCAACGACACTTTTGCCTACAAATTCCACTGAGCTGCTTCATGAGCCAATTGATTTGGTTGACTCCGACGATGGCGAAAAACACAAGTTCGAAAAATAGTGAGCTTTCCTCTTCAATTCACTAATGAGAAATCACCAATTTCCTCCTTTTGTAATAGAGCAACAACACACACATAGTCAATTTCTAGCTCCAAATCAAGGAAACCTACTTCAGGTGCCACAAACAAACCCTCTCAAACAGCCATCGCGTCCAACACATCAATATCAGTCAAGTTTTCACAACAAACGAATAGGAGTAGGCATAATCTCTCATTTATCATTTCGAAACACTGCAGAAATTACACTTTCCAGATGCAACTTTTAGGAAACAAACATTATTGATTTTTTATTTTATTTTATTTTTTATTTTTTAAACAATTTAAACTTAATCAACTGACTTTCTTTTTTTTTTTTTTTTTTTTTTTTTTTTTAAATTTTCTATTGACGAACTCTGGTAAACATGTCTTCAGTGTCGTCAACCAACTGAGTTCTTTGTTCTTACTTCTTCTTACTAACCATAATTCATTTGAAATCTGTTGGGTTTTGGAACGAACTAATCAAATCTTTTTGAGTAAACAAGACAACCATCAATCAAAATTATAGAGACCACAATGAAAATTTATAAGGTTTTAAGACAAGATTGAACTCAAAATTAAACCAAAATAAATTAGCAAAAACTCCCACTGTCGGCTGTTGCTACAAATTTTTCATTCAACCGATGATTATATCCAAAACCCACTTCAAATTCCTTGTTTTTTTTTTTATTTTTATATATATATATATATATATATATATTTTCCATATGCATGGAGCTTCTTCAATGGATTTGTTTCCAAGGTCGTGCCTTCTCTTGAAATCGACCCTTCAACCATCGATCTCAAATTCTTAACCATCAGTAGAAGAAACCCCCAATATTTATTTATTTATTTTTCTTTTCAAAACGTTATTGAAAATCCCCATTTATCATTTTCACGCAATCGTCCCATTTATCATTCATATTTGATTAGATTCATTTCCCCTGTTATTCTCTTAACCAGAAGAGAGAGAAACAGAGAAGGGTTGGTGTCAAATTTATGCTTCAAAAGAAGGGTTAAGTAATGGATTTTAGGTCTATCAACTGGTGGTTAAGGTTTGAAAGAATCCTTTTAAGCAACCAACCACCATTTCCACCAGTACCCATCTTCTTCATCTTCTTCTTCTTCTTCTTCTTGTTCTTCCTTTTGTTTTAAGACTTTTTATTTTTCTCTATGTAGCTTTTTCCACACGTGAGAAGAAGGCATTGAATGATTGGGATTGACGATGACTTTTTCTCTTACTTTTAATCCATAAAAATATTTTAAAGTTGTTGGTGCTGTGCTTCTCGTTATTATATACCCCTTTTCTTTAATGTCTTTTTAATAATTTATTGCTTTTTTGTCGAGTTGGTGTTGGAGTCGTTGTTCCAATTATGAGGAAGAGAAAAGAAAAGAAAAGGAAACTCTGGTTCTTTTTTATTTGGGGGTTTTGTAATTATTGATTTCATTATTTATTTGATGGTGTTTCCCTGAATCTCTTGGGATTAGTGTTTGTCTCCATTTTGGGAATTGGGTCTTACTTATTTCTTAACCCACTTTTGATTTCTTCTGCTTTCGAGGTTGCCTCCCACTACTCAACCGAATCATTGGGGTTTCAGGGTAATAATAAGTTTCTTCTTTTGTTCTTTTTACTAGTTTTTTGTTCTATAACTTTGATTGAGATTCTTCAAATGAACTTCTTTCTGGAAGTGGGTTTTGTTTGATTCTTTTGTTTGGGAACTCTATGATTCTCTTGCCTCTTTTGTTATTTCATTAGTTTGATGCCTTTTTGTTTTGAATCTCTTGTTTGATTGGACTATGTGATTTTTGGAAGATTAAGAACTGTTTATGTCTTGTTTTCAGCTGCTTAAACTTAGAGGGTTTTCAGATGACATATTTTCCTGGTTTAAGTAATCAAAGAGACTCCATGTTAGGTGATCAGAAACTTGGTTCTTCTTGCCAAGAACAGCCTCTTTGTTCTGGGAATTTGATGATGTTCATGAATCAAGACCCTTCTTGCAGAGATTATTCAGAGATTTTTTCTGGGGTTTCTTCAAACTATGTTGAAACTGTGGGAGATAGAAGTAATGTTGAAATGGCTTTCATTCCACCAGTTGTGGGAATTTTAGATGACTCAAATTTCCCATGTCAAGGTGTTTCACTTAGCCTTTCCACACACTCACCCTCTGTTGTTTCTATGCCTTCATTTCCTCACCAATATCAGACCCCTGCTATGCCTTCTTCATTCATCAGTAATGGACCTCCTTTGATCTTCGAGAAGAGGCCGAATCTGAAACCTTCTATAACTGATGCGAAAAATGGCATGTATATAGCGGTTGGTTCTGGATATTCGACATTGAATTCGGTATACATCGAAGCTGCACAGCAGTTGCTCGACGAAATGGTTAGCATCCGCGAAGCTTTGAAAGAGTTGAAGTCTAAGAAACTCAAAGCTTCCAATGGTTTGGGCGTTGATTCCTGCAGAGAAAATGATGGTGGATCTAATGATCTGACTGGGGAGATGTGTTGCAATGTGAGGCAGTCGCCGATTGCCAATCCGTCAGGGGATCTATCGCCTACCGAACGTCAGGACTTGAAGAACAAAAACTCAAAGCTTTTGTCCTTGTTGGGCGAGGTAAGCCAACAGGTTCTTGATGTGCTCTAGCATCAGTTTTTGTGTTTATTTCTCTCTCAATTTGTTTATGTTTGTTGGATGCTTTTGTTACATCTCTTTACATGATGCACTTTCCTGTTGGTTTCCTATATAAACTTGCTGACATTGTAGAAGTTTCTATTGTTCTTCCATCTGCTAGTAAGGATTGTTTTCCTGTACATGTTTGGTTTGTTTCAATTTACCAATGCTGTAAGAATAAATATATCCAACTAGTTTCTTAGATGGTTCGATTTCAATGTCAAATGTTTTGCAGGTGGATCGAAGATACAGGCAATATTACCAACAGCTGCAATATTTGGCGTCATCTTTTGACATGATAGCAGGCCGAGGGGCTGCAGATTTCTACACTGCACTTGCACACCAAACTATTTCGTGCCACTTTCGCCGCTTGCGAGACGCAATAAATGCACAGATTGAGGTCACCAGGAGAACCTTGGGGGAGCAAGATGCTTTACATTCTGGTCAAGAGGGCATTCCTCGTCTCCGCTTTGTCGACCAACACCTCAGGCAACAGAGAGCTCTTCAGCAGCTTGGTGTCATGCCACATAGTTGGAGGCCTCAACGAGGGCTTCCCGAAAGTTCTGTGTCAATTCTTCGCGCTTGGCTGTTCGAACACTTCCTCCATCCGTATGCCTTCTAAACTACTAGTACATATTCTCAACATTTGGATTAGCTATGTTTACCAATGCCTTAATGTTCCATTTTCTTTTGGCTACTTTCACAGATATCCCAAGGACTCCGAGAAACTTAAGCTAGCTAGACAAACTGGCCTGACCAGAAACCAAGTAATGTCGTTAATCCTCAATCAAAAACTCGACTTTTCGCCCACTAAACTCAAACGTCTGCTTTCGAATTTGAACGATATTTGTGTATACGTTCTTATTAGCCTTGTTTCGCTTCGTTTAGGTCGCAAACTGGTTTATAAATGCACGTGTTCGGCTATGGAAACCAATGGTAGAGGAGATGTACAAAGAAGAATTTGGAGACTCCAACATTGATATCAAATCCTCACCAGAAAATGCATCCAAAGTATCATGGAACAATTCACTGTTCTCCGAAGATAAGGGAGGAGACGAGATGCACGACAGCACAAAATCTGCAGCAAACAACGGCGAGCGAGTCCTCTACCGCCCGTGTGCTACCGACGACATGATCAACTCAAGTAACTTCTCAATGGGAGGAGGAGGAGATGTTTCACTTGCACTGGAGTTGAAGCATTGTGAAGGTGATGAATTTGGGATGTTTGGGAATAACAATAGAATGGTTGGTTCTGTGGAGCTTGAGGCACAAGATTTGCCATGTTTGGAACCAGAAAGACATCATCAATGCAGGCTCACAAGTTCAAATATGTTGCATGATTTTGTAGTTTAAAACTTTGATCTTCTTCTTGGCAGAAGATAAAATTTTAATATACATGTATATATAAGGGGTATATGGAGGGTATAGATTTTGTTGGGAAATTGTGGATATAAATTGGAAATAAGTGTAATTTGTTTGGATTTTTCCAAATAAAGAAGGGGTTGTAATGTAACACTTGAATTCAACTTTTTATACTAATAGAAAGTAAGTGTAATTTTTGAATTCTTATTTTACTAACCATTATCTAGAATGTTTCACTTTGTCTTAACTAGTTCAACCATGATCAGGTTTAATAATTTTTTTTGTTAACTGAGAGATTGAAAAAAAAAAAAAAAAAAAAAACAGTTTCATTGTGCATAAATTTTGGATGGTTAATGTATAAACCTCGATTAAAATGGTTATATTTTAAATATAAATAAACTAAAATAGACAATTTAGTTTAAGTGAATCAAAGTTAGATGAACCAAAATAAACCAACTCGAGGTGAAAACTATCTATTTATTTATTACATTTTAAGTTTAATAAGTAGAATAAAAAAAAATGGAACCTCTAACTCTAGGTTGAGAACTTATGTTGTTGAGCTATACTCAATGAGAGACTAATTTAAATTTAGGAAAAGAAATCAATTTGGACCCCTAAACTTGTCAAATTGTATCGGTTTTAGTTGTCAACTTTCAATTTCATCAAATGCCACCTCAAAATTGACATATATTGCAATAACCTTAAACTTCAAAAGCCAATGCAATTTTAATCTTCTAATAACTCTTCGTTCCAAATATTGTTAAAAATTTATCATTTATGCATTTAATAAATTATAAAACATATGTACAAAATTTTAGAGAAAAACACCATTAGAGCTTTTGTGGTGTTGAAATTTATAAATTTAGTAAAGTTATTTAATGATTGATTTGTGCATTAGTTAAACTTATTTTTGTACAAAACTCAATTTTAGTGATATTAATGAATTTTCAAAGGTTTTTTCACGTTGTTTTCAATTAAAGTTAGTGGCCAAATAAATTAGAACAACAATCAGTTGAGCTACGTTTATGATCAAATTTTTTTAATTATTTTTTAGAACAACAATCACAAAGATGAAAAACTAAATCCTAAATAAGATGGCATTGCCAATTAAGTTAAGCTAAACTTAAATTCGTCCCCTATATTACAAATATATTCCATAATTTAGAGCCTTTCACTGTGTCATCTCATAGATTGGCCTGGATCTGTGTCGGTCTCATTCTTCCAAATCAACCACTAAGCTAAATTCAACTAACTTGCCTCCACATGCAGTGGCGGATTTTCACTCACTACTACTTCTTCTTCTTCTTCTTCCTCCTCATCACTGTTTTCACTTCACTGCAATTTCGTCGCGAAGTGGGGGAGGTTTGAGTTATCTTCTTTCCAGCTCTTCAATTTTCTCTGATTTGTCCTTCCCAATTCTCCAGGTTGTCATATTACTTGGTTGAATTTATGGGGTTCTTTCCCCTTTTGCAAGATCTTCAATTCTTCATTCCATGTTCCCACCCCTTTCCGCAAAATTGTTCAGTGAATCGAGGGTTTTCGCTGAATTGCGATTAGCTTGTGCGCGTTGAAACATCGATCTCCTGTAATACGCATCATGAAACGCCCCTTTCTATCTGTTACAATGGCGAAGAAGAGATGGCCGTTGATGATCTTAGCATTGGTTTCAATTTCTACGGCAATGGTTTTCTTCATTAGGACTACGTTCGATTCTTGTAGTGGTAATGGAAATAGACGTTTTGTGGAAGAAAATGGAATCGACTCACAGATTCGTTCCTCCCAAATCGAGAGAAAAGCTCCGAATCCTCTTGATTTCATGAAGTCCAAGCTCGTCCTCTTGGTCTCACATGAGCTCTCTCTTTCTGGTATTATTGGAATCGTATTTTCTTTATAACCCATCTAGCCATTGCCATTGGGAAGGAAATTTTATAGAAATTTGACTAAGAGCTCTTAGTTTGGCTACAGGTGGGCCTCTACTACTCATGGAGCTTGCATTTTTGTTGAGAGGCGTCGGTACTCAAGTTGTTTGGATTACTAATCAAAAGCCATCGGAGCCTGATGAAGTAGTGTACAGTTTGGAGCGCAAGATGTTAGATCGAGGAGTGCAGGTTACATTAATCTTTTAAATTCTATGTTCTTTGATTACTGCTAAATTTATCAGAAGGGAATAAGTTTACGTTTGTCTCATGCAGTTTTGGGGTCATAGTGCATAATGTAATCATGTGATAGGTTTGTTAGTTCAGTGTAATTCTTCGTTTATGATCAAATACTTGATGTGTTTCGAAATTACAGGACTGAAATTTTTTCTCAATCATATTGTTTTGGCTTCCATAATTAGCTGCTGAGGCAAAGCCATGACCCTTTAAAATGTTATTGGTTATATCATAATTGATGATCCAGTTATTTATATTCTTGCTACTTGGGTAAAATTAGCAGAATAGTAGCGAATTCTACATGTTCTTAAGTTGATAGTATATTATGTCTCTTTTTCTTGAAAAGGTCTACTTGTTTATTTTCTTTATATTTTGGTGACTGAGGGTAAGATTTTCCTTCTCAAGGTTTTATCTGCTAAGGGACAAGAAGCTGTGGAAACCGCTCTAAAAGCTCATTTGGTTGTTCTAAATACCGCTGTTGCTGGGAAATGGTTGGATGCTGTCCTTAAGGAAAATGTTCCCCGTGTCCTTCCCAAGGTTCTGTGGTGGATTCATGAGATGCGAGGGAATTATTTCAAAGTTGAGTATGTGAAGCACCTCCCTTTTGTTGCAGGTGCTATGATTGATTCACATACAACTGCAGAATACTGGAAAAACAGAACACGGGAACGTTTAGGGTATGATTTCAATAACAACTAGAATTTGCATACATATATAGATCTAGCCTATTCTTTTTACTAGTATAATCATAAGCTTGCTCAGTGCTATCTCCTTTCCGTTTTTATTTCATGTTGACTGGTTAGTAGTTCCAAAATAAAGATGTTCTATTACTATTTTTTTGTTTGATCTTGAAGTCAAATTTTCTACTAGGTACTTCTTTCCAACATTTGTTCTATGAAAGGGCACTATTCCACTTTTTTTCCCTGGTCAATACCTTTCAAAATTACCCTTGTT
This sequence comes from Citrullus colocynthis, assembly GCA_031780015.1. NCBI lineage: Eukaryota > Viridiplantae > Streptophyta > Magnoliopsida > Cucurbitales > Cucurbitaceae > Citrullus > Citrullus colocynthis. The sequence continues at coordinate 1,151,126 of QLSR01000165.1, read as the reverse complement.
GTGAGGTTGATTCAACAATCGTGATTTAATTGTCAATTCTTACTATTTACACATTTTCAAATCTGAATTAACCCCCTTGGGTATATGGCAGAGGTATAGAGGCACATTCTTTTGTTTAAAAATCCAATGCAAATTATAATTTAGCTATCAGATGATCTTCTTCCCTTTTCCACATGTGTGTTTGTATAGTTCAAATTTAAATATATTTATTATTTTGCAGCGCACCCTGTATACCCTCCAAGATCTTTTGGCCATAATCATAAGTCCGTTATCTTTATGTTTTCAGGATTCAAATGCCTGAAACTTATGTCGTGCATCTTGGAAATAGTAAGGACCTTATGGAAGTGGCTGAAAATAATGTGGCCAAGAGGGTTCTTCGAGAGCATATTCGTGAGTCCCTTGGAGTTCGGAATGAAGATATATTGTTTGCAATTATAAATAGTAAGCTCATATTCCTGATGATAAACTCTCTCTCTCTCTCTCTCTCTCTCTCTCTCTCTCTCTCTCTTTTTTTTTTTGGGGGGGGGGGGGGGTTGGGGGGGGGGGGTTTTGGGTTTTCTTTTTCCTGTTTGTTTGGTGTTTTTTTTTTTTGTTGTTTTTTTGGTTTTTTTTTCTTTTTTTTTTTTTTTTTGTTTTGGGGGGGGGGGGGGGTTGGGGGGGGGGGGTTTTGGGTTTTCTTTTTCCTGTTTGTTTGGTGTTTTTTTTTTTTGTTGTTTTTTTGGTTTTTTTTTCTTTTTTTTTTTTTTTTTGTTTTGGGGGGGGGGGGGGTGTTGGGGGGGGTGGGATTGCAGTTCTCATATACTCCGTTAGTTGGCATTTTCTGTTCCTAGTGTTAATCTGGGTTCTATGCCTTCTTTTGATAACTGCCTTCATAAGTGAAATTTATTCATTATGCAGTAGTTTTAACTGTTTTCTTTCATCAACATGGTGAGCTTGTATGTTTTAATGGCCCGCACCCTTTTCTCATTCTTTTTTTTTTCCCAATGCGCTGTAACTGTTTCCCCCAGCTACAGTGCTCTCTAGGAAAGAAAACAGCTGTTGATATAATATTTGAATGAAGTCTAACTCTATGATATATAGAGTTGCGAGGCCAGTCACCCGTTTTTAGAATATAGAATCTTTCGCATGTAAAAATCAAATTTTCTGTCAAGAAGAGTAGGAAGCCTCTTTCTGTCCTATGAAATTGTGCGGTTTTGTATTTGTGAACTAAGTTGGTTTTGTTCACTCCTTTCTTCATTAAGTTATATTAATATGAAATGTATTGCAACACGTGATCAATGCCTGCAACAGGTGTTTCGCGTGGGAAAGGTCAGGATTTATTTCTCCGGGCCTTTCATCAGAGCCTGCAAATGATCCAAGATAAAAAGCTGCGGGTACCAAGGATACATGCAGTGGTAGTTGGCAGTGACATGAGTGCTCAAACAAAGTTTGAAACAGAACTGCGCAACTTTGTGAATGAGAATAAAATTCAGGATCGTGTTCATTTTGTCAACAAAACCCTGTCTGTGGCTCCTTATCTCGCTTCTATTGATGTTCTTGTTCAAAACTCTCAGGTACTATAACTGTTTAACATGCACCCGAATGCATACGAGAAACTATGCAAGATTCTTTGTTTATGTTCCTGCTAGTTTCATTAGCTAGTCTTTCCTTGACTAGATGGTTAATCACGGTTTTGCCTATGTGATCATTAGTTCAACCAGTTGTTCCCTTCTCTCTTTCGCCCCATTTTTCTTTTGAAAACATTCCATATTGCTGCACCAAATGTTAGTTTTTGCAAGAGTTATTTAATTTAGTATTATGATCTATATTTCTACCTTTCTAAACCTTCACTTATCAATTGAACGTTAATTTAGGACTAGACTATAATTGGTTTTATGAAGTATGTTGTAATTCGATTGAATTTCTATAGTATAATGTCTGGATCTTGATTTATATTTTTGTATTGGGGTACATATATCTTTTTTTTCCCTTTTCTTCTTATTCTTTGGTAAAACCCATCAGATTCGGTATTTCTTAGCCGTCAAAGCTGCAAATTACCGTATGTGTGTAGGGTAGGGGAGAATGCTTTGGAAGGATAACTATTGAAGCCATGGCGTTTCAACTACCTGTGCTGGTAAGTTGTTTACCTCTCGCTGTACATTTCTCTTGAAATTTCACCACCTTCAAAGCAAACTTATAAAAAGAAATTCCATCTCACTTGGAAATTAAAAATATAATTACCCCCACTATATATCTGATGAATTCTCACATGCATGCACGTAAAGGGCACGGCTGCTGGAGGAACAATGGAGATCGTAGTGAACGGGACAACGGGTTTGCTGCATCCTGCAGGGAAAGAAGGTGTAACTCCACTGGCACATAACATTGTGAAGTTAGCGACACACGTCGAGCGAAGGCTGACCATCGGAAAGAAAGGATATGAGAGGGTGAGGCAAATGTTCCTGGAACAACACATGGGGCAAAGAATTGCTGTTGTTTTGAAGAAAGTTCTGGAGAAAGCAAAGAGCCACTCTAGTCATTAGCCTTGGACAGGAGGATCAGCACCCTGTTGCCTTAGTTGTTTACCTTATATGCTCGAGAGAATATAGACGACGAATTGAATGTTATAGGAGGAGAATTGTATGATGTATTTCATTTTTTGTTACATTACGGAAACTTTTCTTTTTTTCTTTTTTTCTTTTTCCCTTTTTGGTACAGTTTGTCGCAGGAAATTATGTTGCACCGGTGGGTGCTGATTAGTCATTTTCGAGTTCTTGTTTCATGCTGTGCAAAGCAAACTTTGGAAGAAAATCCTACCTTTGTAAAACATCTTTATAAAGACGCAATTCAAACATAGCTAATCGTGGATGGTTTGATCTTCCACTTTTACTCACTAAATAAAAGTTATAGTAATACTTTGCAGGCTTTGAAACTGAAACTTATGGTAATACTTTCGCAGGCTTTGAAACCTTATTTACACTACACTACCCTTGTTTACATATCTCTATGTCTATATTTGCAAAAATATAAATATTGAAAATCCATTTGTCACCTTTACCCACTTCTTTCAAATCAGTAGTTTTTGTTTTGATTTTATTTTAATATCTATACTTTTGATTTCGAACCTTTTTTATTATTATACTTTAAAACATCTATTTTGATCTTTGTGAAAGTTAAGTTTACACATAAAATTTTAGTTGCAAATTCGATTCCTATGAATTGGAGAAAATTAAAATTTAGTCCTTGTAGTTTATATTAGAATTGATTTGTATGGACTATTTTATGAAGATTTTATCAAATCTAGGATTATTTATGAAGTTTTATCAAACTATAAAGACAAGATTCTAACTTTTAAAACTATATTAGTTAAATTCTAATTTTCTTGGCACCAAATATATAATTTATAAATTTTACAAATTCTTTTTTCTTTTTTAACTTTAACTTCTTTTCAATATTTTCTTTTTTCTCTTTTTTCTTTTTTAATTTTAACTTATTTTCAATAAATTGTTTTTACCCTTTTTTTCTTTTCCTTCTAAACTACTTTTTTCTCTTTAAATCACATTATATCTTTCGTTCACACCAAAAGAAAATTTTTTTCATGTTATCTACCGCATTCACTTTTTTCTTTTATTTTATCTCTAACTAAATCATAAAATTTTTAAATAGTTAAAGATAAAATAGGGAAAAACATACTTTTTTTTCTAGGTTTTTTATAGATAAAAAAAAATGTATCTTGGTTTTCGAGGTAAAATATAGAGAAAGTGAATTCTAGGTTTTTAGATAGATTTTTTTCCCTTATTTTATCTCTAAAAATATACATTTTATCTCTAATTTACGTAAGAATTTTTTTTTAAAAAAATCTTATCCTATCATTTGCGTTATATGAAGTGATATTAGATTTTATTTTTAAACTTTTAAAACCTATTATTCACTTTTTCCTTATTTTATCTCTAACTAATTCACATTAGAAATAAGTAAAAAACATATATATTATTTGAATTTCTTCTCTTTTATGTGAATTAGAAATAAAATATATATTTTTAACGTAAATTAAGAAAAAAGTGAACGTGATACATAACATGGAAAAAAAATTCTTTTTGGGTGAATTAAAGATATAATGTGATTTGAAGAGAAAAAGTAGTTTGGACGGGAAACAAAAAAGTGGATTAAAAAATTTATTGAAAATAAGGTAAAATAAAATTTAGAAAAAAAAAAAAAAAAAAAAAAA
>QLSR01000165.1:1127103-1146755 GCA_031780015.1 Citrullus colocynthis | reverse complement strand
AAAAAAAAAAAAAAAAAAAAAAAAGGTGCGTCCCCTATTTTATGATTATTATTTTTGTAAAACAACACCTTTTATTTTATCTTATTAACCCCATTTTCCCCAACAACGGTGAGGAAGAAGGGTTTGCTGGATCTGAAATGTTTGTTGTCTCAGTGAAGCAATTTTTTAGCGTTCTTCTTGTCACGCTTTCTTTGACCTTGGCGGTGCTTCTCTTGTCGCTGCCCTCTTCGCTTTTCTCCGCCACTTCCTTCTCATTTACCAATGAACGGTACTCTTTACTTTCCTTAATCCATTATTCTGTGTTCATGAATTCAAAATTTGAAATTAAGATGAATAATGGCAAGGATTTTGGCCTTTCCTTTCCTAAGAAATAGCAAATACCGAAACTACCGATTGAACTTGCAACATTTGAGAATATATATACATATTTTTTCCCTTCTCTTTGTTAATTAGTTTTTGTTGCTGGATAAATCTATACGAAACTGGAACTTGATTGAAATTTCTCTAGATGAAGTTAAATTAGGTTTTCTTTTGCCTCGGATCTTGTATCCTGTCGTTCCCCTTACCTATCATTCCTCCACAACGGTGGTCTAAAATATTCCTACAGTTCCAGCTGAAAGACTTTGGAATAGTAATTATAAATGACGGAAGATTAAATTGACTCAATGTTAATTGCAGAAGCTACACGGATATATGGAGTGTTCGAAGGATAGTAGAGTGGAGGCCTTGCAAGTGGTGGCTTCAAGGTCACCTACCTGGTAAACTGATTTGATTTCTAGTGACACCCCTTTCACTCTCATGTTCTTTTCTGTTTTCGACTTTCTGTTGATAATGTGATAGCAAGATTCATTAATTGGTAAATTACTACTACCTATGTTTGGACGAACTGTGATGAGATTTGGGTACTTGGGAATCCTTGAGTTGGAATTCACGGCACACAAAATTGAATGGAATAACAATGAGTAGAGTACAACAAGTGTTGGGAGGGGTTTCTGATAAGTTTTGATTGTCTGAGTCAGTTTTAATTGGCTTTCATTGCAGACTTTTTGTTGAAATGCTGCAGCTCTGCTTGCTGATAGCAATGGATATATACGCGTGGATTGCTATGGTGGGCTCAATCAGATGAGAAGAGATGTAATATTCAATGAGTTTCTCGTATATTTGATTTAACTTTGCTTATTACTTGGTTAAAATTTTCTAACTAAAAGCTGTTGCCCTTTGTTATGTGTGCAGTTGTGCGATGGAGTTGGCATAGCGCGCCTGTTGAATGCAACCTTGGTTTTGCCAAAGTTTGAAGTGGCTGCATATTGGAATGAATCAAGGTAATTCATGACAGTTTCTTTTTCCACTCTCTTTGAATTTTTGTGCATTGATCTACCTGCAACATTTTATTCACAAGTCCATGGTAATTGTATTTAACCTGCCTTTTGAGTTTTGCCTATTGATTTTATCTAACAAGTTCATTTACTGACTTCTCCACATCCTCTAATATACTCAAATACATTTTCCATGCACCAAAAAATCTATATAAATAAGCTGCTAGCATGCTTAAACCTTGCTGTTTTTCCAGTGGTTTTGCAGATGTATTTGATGTCGACCATTTCATTAGTCAGATGAATGGTTATGTAAAAGTTGTCAAAAAGTTACCCCCAGAGTTTGCGTCCAAAGAGCCATATCATGTGGATTGTAGCAAACGCAAAGGGCAGTTTGACTATGTTGAAAGTGTCCTCCCTTCCCTGTTGGAACATCGTTATATTTCAATAACTCCAGCAATGAGCCAGAGAAGGGACAGGTACTTCAGAACTGTAATATTTTCTCTTGACCCCTTGAGCTCCATTTAAAGCATTGTATGTGCTATTCGGGAGTTTTTGGATCGGAGCTTTCAGCAGCTTCCCTTGCATTTTTAAAGTACATTCCTCCAAAACATTTTACAGGTATCCCCAGTATGCAAAAGCTGCCCTTTGTCAAGCTTGTTACAATGGTTTGCGCCTTGCTAAACCGGTGGAAAAGAAAGCCAAGGAGCTTCTAGAAGCCATACCAAAACCCTTTCTCTCTCTTCATCTTCGTTTTGAGCCAGATATGGTGGCTTACAGCCAATGTGAATATAAAGGGCTTTCTCCTACTTCTCTAGAAGCAATCGAAGCGACTCGGGGAGATAGAAAACCATGGACTGGAGAGTTGGCTGGAATATGGAGAAAGAGAGGGAAATGTCCTCTCACACCCCTTGAGACAGCCCTCATACTTCAAGCACTCCATATTCCAACTGACACAAACATTTACTTGGCTGCTGGTGATGGTTTGATGGAACTAGAAAGCTTTACATCAGTTTATACCAATGTAGTAACTAAGTCTAGTTTCCTCAGTAGCGACGATTTCTCAAGCATGCATGGGAACACAAAAGCTGCACTTGATTATTATGTATCTATTAATAGTGATTCTTATGTAGCCACATTCTTTGGAAATATGGATAAGATGGTTGCAGCAATGCGGGCATTCAATGGAAAGCAGAGGACATTGTTTTTAAGTAGACGAGCTTTTGCAGAGTTCACTTACAAGGGCTTGAAGGGGAAGGCGCTGAACCAAGCCTTGTGGAAGACTCATAGAGATGATTTTGCCATGGGCAGGGGATCTGCATTATCCGACTGTTTCTGTGAGGTCAAACTATGATTTCAAGAAGCTCAGATTTGTCATTTTTGAATGTAACCAGTTCCCCATTCTAATGTTTTAGTTAATCGATTCTTGCTTACCAGTTAAAATTGTAACCCATCTTTTGATAAAGTAGACCAGGGTCGTTTTGATTACAAACATTGAACGAGACCATATGTTATTGCATTGCCAAATTTGGAATTTCTATGTTATTTGTAAACTATGGCTAATTTTCGCTTCTTTGTGATTTCATTCGATTGTTTATCTTAGTCTTGGAAACCATCGATCATCAGAAAGCCTTTTGTTAAGACGGAAAATTGAAAGACAATCTGATCTGAGTCATTATTATGGAATCTGGCCATTCTTCCTACAAGAGAATGTGAAAACCAAGAAAATAAGCCAGTTTGCTGGTATTGATTCTCATCAACTCCTCTGTGGTTATTGCCAATACTTGTCGCTTTGATTCAATCTCAATCATTGGAAGTTAATACAAGCAATCCCAATGCACCAACGAGAATATACTGCAAGAAACACGAATAACTTGAGCACAAAATTTAAAGAAATAAACTTACCCTTCACTTTACACTTGAGAGTGTAAAAGACAAGACTATTAGAATTTGAACTTTTCAAACGATAATGTAAAAATGAATTGCGAACCTTGATAATTGGCCTCTCAGTCATGATTATGGTCACCCATCCGACGTATGGTAAGAACCTGTGGATCAGTCATGAGGAGATTTGTTTTCTTAGTCAACCAGCACATATTTTTCTTGTACAAGGGAGAAAAAAAAAAAAAGAGAATTTATGTACATAGCCACATGAATAAGAACAAGAACATGGAAATGAACACATCCCACCAACCACTTCAAAAGCTGATCATACACCTTTTAAGCTAAAAAAACACCCGTTTGTAGACTAATTGTCACTTCTTCCTAACGAAATTGTAACTAAAAGTATATATTAAATTAGTTTAGAAAATTCTGATCATACACCTTTTAAGCTAAAAAAACACCCGTTTGTAGACTAATTGTCACTTCTTCCTAACGAAATTGTAACTAAAAGTATATATTAAATTAGTTTAGAATGAATTTTCAAGTATACTCCTTTTTAGAATCGCCGAAATTGTACGAATGTTCCAGGCGTGAATCAGTCACGATAGAGGGAATTTTTCTCTCATTGATGGTCTCGTTGCAAATTTAAATATGCATTTTTAACGCATGGTTTAGCCCAAGGAGTAGGGGTTGGGAGGAGTTAACTCCGCTCCTTGTTTGGTCCAAGGAGTTGGTGGGCCACGGCTAGAAAACATCAATTCCATGACATATCAACTTCTTACACTGTGAACCCATGCCTAAACAACTCCCCAGGCTAAACAACTCCAATCCTTGTCCTAAATGCCTCCTTAAGCACTAACAGAAAATAAAAGTTGTGCAAATTTTTACCCGACAGCTCTGCCCATGATGTGGTGCCGTTGAAGCCATTGCTGACCTTGCGCATACAAGAGTCTGTCATCACCATAGTTGTTATCTCCTGATGAACACAAAGCAAGTATTATAGGGGAGCAGAAGAAGAAAGAGATTATAAAGAAATGGGCACAATTACAAAAGAAAAATCAATTAAAAACTTTTTCTAATCACAAAGATGTCTGAGAATAACTACTCAAATTCACAACAATTTATTCTATATTGTCCTACAAGCTGGCACCTTTAGTAAGTACATCAACTTCTCCACTATCTTGACGTTCATGAACCTGCAAGAATGAAAACTCTGATTAATCTGGTTGGCCATTACGAGATTCTTGGATCAGACCAACAGCATGACTTCCCTGACTTTCCCATTTATAGAAACATCAAAACTAGAATATTCTGTTTTAACTGTAAGTAGTCCCTCCTAAAAGAGCAGGAAGCAGACAATAAGGATGAAAAGGAACTACAATCTGTATTGAAGAACTCAAAGTGCATAATTCTGGAAAGTGTGGCATGTGGTGGAACAGATTATTCATTCTTGAATGAAATGGTAAGACAAGTTTCAAAGGGGATTAAGATTTGATCGAAAGGTCAGTATATTGAATTCACCTTAATTACACGATGGACAATTGGAATTTCACGGCCCTGGACAAGATAGACAACAAAAGAACACATCAGTTCAAAATAACTTTTTATGCCTTGTGATTGCATAAAAACGAAAATCCAACATTGGATAGCCTAGTATCCAGAGGTGAAAGCTAAAAGTTATGAACTTTAACAAATACTTACATCAATATTAAAAACAACAATCTCCCCTGTACGAATGGGATCCTTGCTCATGTGCAAGAACAAAATATCACCCTGAACACAGTATATGTAAGTAGATGAGACTGATGAGTTGGGAGAAAGTTAAAGAGAACATGTGTGGAAGTAACAGGTATGTTCCTACACAGAAGACTCGTAATCCCCACACAAAGCCTTACAAAACACTTCAGAAGTAATAAGAGGTCAAAAGCCTAAGTCAAAAGCCTTACAAATTCTCTAATTAATCCCTAATCCGTCAGTAGATAGTTGATAATAAATCCCTTCATTTCTCTCTGAGCAAAATCTCTGACAGCCAAAGAATCCTCGGCCTCCTAAAGGACTTAGAATTTACCAAACTCTTTTAAAAAGGGAAGAAATTACCAACCCGGGCACAACTCAATGACCTACAAATTACTATCTCAAAGGTCGATATTTCGATTTCCACCCAACAATTATTGAACTCAAAAAGGGGAGGAGAGGAGGAAGGATTCTTCACTCCAATAATTGACCACAAAACACATCTGATTACCATAAAAACTTGCTCCAAATACTGTGACCTTTTCCCTAATTCCACTCCCTATTTCTACAAAAATCCTTTATTTTCCTCCGTTTCTTTTGAGAGAGAGAGAGAGAGGCCTCTTCCCAATCCCTCCTCCACTTTCTATATAATGAACCTTGATTAGATAAAGTGATTTTCCTTACAATTGGACTACTATATATATATACATATGAAAGGAATCATCATAGATTATTAAAACTTATAAGATAACTCACCCTCTTGAAGCCAGGTTCCATGCTTCCAGACAAGACAACAACAACAGGGGACTCACTGCCAGTAATGCACATCAATGCCTTCCAGATTATAAGAGCAGATGTAACAATCAAACCTGGAAGATGAATAGTTCTACTAAATGGGTTTGTACCCAGTACTCGATTCAAGTAAAAAAAATAATGGTTTGCTAGCACCGAATTGCAGAAACATTTAAACTTGACATCACGCAGCAGAAATTGCATGGTTTCTTGAATTCGTTTGCAATAAAAAACTGACTCTATGACACTCCCAAAGTTGATGAACGAAATACAAACAATTCTCAGTGATAGGACACAGATCAAGAACAAAAATGGGCTAATAAGGGAAATGATTAAGCGAAAACGCACCAAGACTGACGGCCTGAGAAAGGAGCTGACGAATCTTAATGGATTTAATGGAGTCGACGGCGTCACCAATCCAACCCATTGCGATTGATTTTGCTCCTTCGTTCTTACAGTTATCGCTTCTCAATACGATTCTGCCGGATGCCTACCTAAAACCCTCACTTCATTTCGAAGACCAATGTCGGATACTTTGAATTTATTTATTTTTTTTTCCCAATTAAAATCACTTTTCTATTTTGTTTTTATTTTTTTATTATTTATTTTTTTTAAATATTACACGGCAGGGAGGATTTGAATGTCGTACCAAAAAAAAGGTATAATTTAATTACTTTCTTTTTTTTTTTTCTTTTTTGAACTAAATATAGTTCGATTACTGATATGCTCACTCTCGTTCTATTATCTTTATGTGAGTTTATTTCGAGGTAGTTGGATTTCATGATTTTTTTAATATTTTAAATTTTTAATCATATTTTTATTTCTTATGGCTCAATTTAGTCATTATATTTTCAAACTGTCTATCTCTACACTTTTTTTAATTTTTGTGTTTTCAAAGCGTCTTATTTAAAAAAATAAAAAATAAAAAAAATAATCTTTGCGTTTTAGTATTTAAAATAAATGAATGAAAATACAAGGACAAAAATGAATATTTTGAAATTACAAGGATTAAAATTAGACAAAAGTTATCCGTACGTGAACTTCATCGATATTTTGCAAGTATGTGATTAAAATGGAAATTGAAAGAACGAGAATCAAAGAGAGTTGTTTTTAAATAAAGCAAAATGAGCCGACTTATCTATAAATATGTTTCTAGCAATTTTGCCATTTAAAACAATTACCTAATCAAATATGATTTATACTCAATTCTTTTTAGGAAAAAAAAAAAGTTGTTTTCAAATATAACAAAATTTTTCTATATTTGTAAATAGTTTGATATTTTTTCTATTTATAATAATTTTTCAAAAAAAAAAAGTATATTTATGTGTGTAATTTTGAGTAACTAGACTTTGTGGTTTTTCTTTTAATTAATTAGTGAGTTGTCAAATGTAGAAAAATGAACCAAAATATTTATAAATATAGCAAAATTTCATAGTCTATCTGCAATAGATTACTATTTGTGTCTGTTATGACACATATAATAGTCTATCGTGGTCTATCATAGATAGACTATGGTATTTTGTTATTATTTATAAATATTTTCAACAATTTTGTCATTTAAAACAATTTTTCTTGATTAGTTGATTTTTTTTTTTTAAATTTTAGGTTATCTTTAAACTTCATAGATCAACATGAAATTTTTGAACTGTTTAGAGACCATATAAAAACTTGGTTAGTCTTTTATCGATTTTGGTCAATTTAGTGGTTAGTAAGGTCTGTTTTATTTGAACGATCAATTTGGTTTTTCATAATTTATTTTGCAAGTAATACAGTTGTTTATATGTAATTTAGGACTTGCTTCAATTCAACCAACTTCGGGGTTGCTTTGACTCAGAGGGCCCTGAGAAGCGCAACACTCCAGTAAAGGATCGTTTTGTAGGTGAAGGGGCAAAGTGTACCTTGTTTGATAGGCTCCCTTGGCAATAGTTTCACTTCTGATGTTCTGCCTTGATGAGTGGGAGAGGTAGCCGAATTAGGATATCACTATTGGCACAGACACAGCGTGGGAAATTTCGATCCTCAAAATGGGAAAGAAACATGGAGGAAAACACAGCCCTTTCAGTTGCTCTCTACACGGTGACTGTCCTTTTGGGTGTTACCTTATCATGTATTTGCCGTAGAGGTTCATTTTCCTCACTCAGAACGAGAAAGAGAGGAGGGCCCTGAATTTGAGCCCGATTCCAAGCAAGCGAATTTTACTTCAATACATGTTTGCTTATATACAGACCATGTTGAAGTCACATAATTTATTTGTCAAAAGCAAAATAAAGATAAAAATAAATTAATAAAATGGTTATTTTGATATAGTTTAGAAAATTGAATACAATCGAAAGTTGATGAAACTCAAATGAAATAAAAATTTAGACATTAAAATAGGACTTAAATCAATCAGATACACTAGCAAGAAATCTAATTAAAAACAGTGAACCTCTTTTATATGAGATTATCTTTTCAAGCCAATTTTTTCTAACTACAGTTTTATTAAGTTTATTAAATATAGACTATAAAATAAATAACTACGCTTAAATTCCATTTCATTTCATTTTACCCAATAAACTTTAAAATTAGTCATTTTATTTTTTGATCTTTTAGATTCTATTCCTTTTTTAGAAAAAATAAATATTTTTGTCCCACGTTAATTACTTTTTAAAACTTGAGGATTATGGTAAACATTTTGAAAATTCAATAAACAACTTTAAAAAATTAAATTAAAATGAGAATCGATTCTCAGATATTATGGAATCGATTATTATTAAGAGAAAAAATTTGTAGAACTATATGAAAAGAAAAGGAAGGAATAATTAGGGGGAAAAAATACTATTTATTATTTCCCTTTGTGGCAGTAAAATGAGAAGGGGCATTCTGGTCATCTTCCACTACCTATTAGCGGGAAAAAGTACCTAACTTAACGACCATCGTAGCAAGAATCGTTCTTTGCCATTCTTTGGCTATTTCTCCTTTCTTTCTCTCACTCTAACAACTGGTGCACAATAGCATCCGTCGTTGCTGACGCTATTGTGCACCTCCTTCCCTTCTGTCATCGTCGTTGCCACCACCGTCGCACAATGGGGAAGAGACCGCCGTCGGTCGACATTGAGTCGATGTCCTATGATGTCCGCAAACCCATCTCAATGCCGCCGCCGCCTAGCTATTATCCTCCCCCACCCAAGCCATGGTTCTCATGGCTGGTGCCTCTCATTTTTATAGCCAATATGGCCATGTTTGTTTTCACATTGTATGAAAATAATTGTCCCGCCACCACTGGAGGAAACCGCTGCCTTCTTTACCCCGAGCTCGGCCGGTTCTCGTTCCAACCGTTTCAGGAGAATCCCCTCCTCGGTCCTTCCATCAACACGTAAGAATCAAAACCCTCTTTCTGCAAGAGAAATTATTTGAGGGACAAGAACAATGTGGCTAACGATTCTATAGAATTTATAAACGGTCTATTTCATTAGAGCATATGGGCTTTGTTAATGGGGATGAAATTGGATGGCCCATCAAGAGAAAAGATGAATTTTTTTTTTTCTGGGTTATACAGAATTAGAGGAAAAACAGAGGAAAATTTGTTATTTTTGATGGTTGGTTTGATTTGTTTTGTTTTATGTTTTTGGAAAATGGTATTGCAGTTTGAAAGGATATGGGGCTTTGGACAAAGAAGCAGTAGTAGAACGTGGGGAAGGTTGGCGCTTGGTGTCTTGTATGTGGCTTCATGCTGGAGTTATTCATTTACTGGCAAATATGCTCAGCCTTCTCTTCATAGGAATTCGCCTCGAACAAGAATTTGGATTTTGTAAGTACTTTGGAACACATATACAACTTGTTTGGAATGATTTTTTAACGGTTTGAGAACACTTTTTTAAGAACTTAGAAACTCATTCCAAACATACCCGTAATCTTTTATGCATTGATTATTGTTTCTTAGCATTCATCTTCCTCCTTCACATATATGCAATTCAATGACCCAAAAAAAAAAAAAGAAAAAAAGAAAACAGAGAGATTTTGTCTGTGTTTTTGGCCTGAGTTTGTTTTGTGCTCCCCCTAGAAATATTCGAAGTGTTGTTTAATGATTTTAGGATTTCTCAAGTCACTCCTTGATTATGTAACCAAATAGTACGAGAATTTTAAAAAGAAAAGAGGATGGCCCGTTTTGGTTGGAAGTGATTTTGAAAGAGTTAAAATCACTTTTTTAATGTTCGAAGTCACTTTTCAACATCCATTAATCACTCTCAAACATGTTCGAAAGTCATCTTAAACTTGGTCATAGTGTATTGTTGAAAGTTCTCAAAACCCCATTCGGGATTTTTTTTTTTTTTTTTTTTTTGTAATATTTTTTTTTTTTTTTTTTTCAAAAACCCCTTTGGGTTTTTTTTTTTTTTTTTTTTTTGTAATATTTTTTTTTTTTTTTTTTTCAAAAACCCCTTTGGGTTTTTTTTTTTTTTTTTTTTTTGGCAGTGAAAATAGGATGTTTATATGTGCTTTCTGGCTTTGGTGGGAGTTTACTTTCATCTCTAAGTCTCAGTCCAGCTGAAAATCCAACCATATCAGTTGGTGCTTCAGGTGCACTTTTTGGGCTTTTGGGAGCTATGCTTTCTGAGCTCATCACAAATTGGACAATATATGCAAATAAGGTATCAAAAACCCAAAAGAACCAAAAGTAAATTCCTTGTTTCCATTCTATAAACATTTTTAAACTCATGACTTGTTTCTCATTGAAACTCAGTGTGCAGCCCTGATGTCTTTGATTCTGATCATTGCCTTAAACCTGGCAGTCGGATTCGTACCACACGTCGACAATTCTGCCCACATCGGAGGCTTCATTTCAGGCTTTCTCCTCGGCTTCATCCTCCTAATCCGACCGCAATTCGGATACGTTAACCACAAGTACATTCCTCCAGGGTCTGATGTGAAACGTAAATCCAAGCACAAATGTTATCAGTACTTTTTGTTGATTGTAGCTCTACTCCTCTTGATTTGCGGGTAATCGCAACGACGATATATGTTTTTTCGGTCTTGATTGAGTTCTTTTTCATTAACTTTTTGTGACATCTATTTATGCAGATATGCTTCTGGTTTAACAAAGCTGTACAGAACTGGTCCACTAGTATTGGAGGAAAGCAACACTTTCTGAAGGGGCTGTGCCATTGAATTGTTTGACTTGATAATTGTTCCAAATTGATGAATGAAGCACATGAAAATCTAAAAGAAAAGTGAACCTTCTTGTTTTTTCCTCCCTCTCAAAGTGTACTTATAAGATTAAAAACATTTTAATGTCAAGTTTAATTTCTTCTCACTCGCAGAGTAGAAGAATTGTACGTAGAAAAATACTCATTTCTTTGTTTAAAATGAGGACCTTTTCCTTTTCTTTTCTTTTCTTTTTTTTTTTTTCTTTTTTTCTCCTAATTCTATTAGATTTCTGTTCCTTTTTTTTTAAATCTCTAAAGATCCAATGTTTATTTACACTTTCAAAATCAATGCAATGGAGAATGTTTAGAGTTACTTTACAAATTGAGATCACTTGAGCTTTAATTTGTGTTCATATTTCCTCCAAAAAAAAAAATTCTTTTTGTTTTTAATTTGAAAATGCAGGATGAAGATTTGAATGTTTGATATTTTTAGTTAGTAATACGTTTCATAAATTAAACACAGTTAATGCTAAAATAAATAGAAAAAACTAAAAATCACTAAGGACAAGTATCCTTCCTAGCAAGAGATGAGAGCCATTAGAGAATATTAGAAACCCAACTCAGATAAAAGGTTTTAGGTTGAAGTATTCTGGGGAAGCTTAATTATTTTTATTTTTATTTTTTTGAGAATTTGGTAAGCTTAAGCTTGAATTGATGTATATATAGCTTTTAAAATAGTTTTTAGCCTTTTTATTTTTAAAAAAATTAACTGAAAAATGAAATAAAATAATGTTTGGTAAATTTTAATAATTAATTTATAATTTATTGTAATATATATATTTCAAATTTTATATAATTTGAATTTCAACTAGTTTTATTTAATTTAGATTATTAGATAAAAGTTTAAGAAAAATAAATGTTATAAAAATTGGATCAAATAAAATTTGAAAATGAATGTGACAAAATATATTAATATTGGAGGATAAATTTGAGATCCCTAAACCATTAGGGAATGTAGCAAATTTTTAAGAAAACTTAATCTAAAAGCTAGTATCATGTTAGTTAAAATTCAAAATTGACTTTGGTATATTAATAAATAATTTGTTTTATTAAACAATGCAGGAGGTTAAAACATTTCTATAATTTTTTTTTTTTTTTTTTTTTTTAACAATTGCAAATGCAATTCAAAATAGAGTCTTAGCTGTATTTATTATTAGATAACATGGATTCTATCTCAAAAGGAACAATCTTCAATCTTATAAAGATTATAAGAGGTCATTTGATTTTTCCAATGTGAGAACATCAACATGTCTCACGCTATTCAAGGATTCGAACATAGGATCTTCAGTTTCATTTGGATTGATTTAAGAAAAAAAATGTTTTTCAAAAAACTCATTTTTATTTAAACTCTTTTGATAAAAATTGTTTAGAATACACTTCAAAATCTATTTTTATTTTTAGTGGTTGTCAAACACACCAATTTTTTTTTTCAAAATGACATTTTTTAAAATTAAACACTTTAAAATATATTACAAACACACGCTTCTACTCTGATACTAAGTTAAATCACTAATTCATCCAAAAATTTAAGTTGATGGATTGTAGTAAATTTATTGGTACCGTTATATATTTTTCTGTTCAAATAAAAAACACCAAAAAAAAAACCATTAATTTGAATTTTGTTATTAAATTTTCTAATAGATTTGAAAATCAAATATAAATTGGATATGAATTAAGTCATAAAAAAATTACAATATATTAGCCTAACTTAGTTGGTAAGACACCAATTTTTTTTCTTTTTTAATATATAAGAGAGAGAAATTGAATCTCAAAAATATAATTCTATATCAATTGGTTTATTCTTATATTCAAAGGATAGATAATTTATTTTTATTTCAAGAAAATTTTTAATATTTAAAAATATTATATTCGCCTTAAAAAATTTTAATATTTAAAAATATTATATTCGCCTTATTTATGCGGTAAATTTGTTATCATAAATGTTAATGTGGATGAATCCATAAATATTAATGTAGGAAATGAAAATTTACCCTTTATTTCTACTATTGGTTAACTAAAAAATTACGTAAAGAAGTACGTGTCGGCATTTAAGTTGAAATATCGTGCCGTTGAAATAATCCACAAATACCGCTAACCGATTTGGAATGTAATAAAAGAAAATCCCCAAAATAAGACAAAAATTGAAAAGGAGCGCCCATTTCCATTTACGAAGGGCCCATGCCCACAGATGCCGTGATAATAAATATAAATAATGTTGTTAGATATAATTATTTAAATCATTTTCATTCCTATATTTTGATATAGTTTTAATTTATGTATTTTTAATTATTCAATTTTTTAAATTTTTATACTTTTAATTAATTTTAAATTTAATCCTTAGAAGTGATTCTTTTTAGAAAAATTGTTTTATCCACAGCACTTTATTATTAATTTTAAAATTATATCCACATATCTTATTTTCTTTTCTTGAATATCAATTTCGGTTCAAACTAACTTTTTTCAAAGTGTTTATAGTGAACTTTTACTTTAAAAAAAATTAATTCTTATAGTTTCTTTTAAAGGAAAACTCCTACAAATTTTCATATAAGAATTAAAAATATATATTTATATAAATTTGTTTTTTTTCATGTAACTTATTGTTATATTTAACAGACTAATGTTAGAATTTATAGTTAATTGATAGATAAAAGTATTAATTACCATCTTGAAAATCAATGATTCGATCTCTTCTTCTGTAATTGTTAAATTAAAATATATATAAATTTATCTCCTTAACTTTAGGATTGTATCATTTAAAACCTTACACTAATAACTATATCAATTTAAACCTTGAAATTTCAAATGTGGATCAATTTGCATCAACCTTTAAATTTAGTTCAAAAAATATCATGTAAAATGATAAATGTTTCAATTAATCTTCTAAATTATAAATAAGTGAATTAGTTTAGAACATTTATTAAACTGCATTTGAAAATCATCAATCAATCAATTCTTATATGTGTGTAGGCTTTTTCAATTGTTAGATTATAATTAATGCATGGAAGGTCTTCAAATAAAATCTTCACTAAGAGTCCAAATTGATATGTTTATAAAAGTTAGGCATTTAAATTATAAAATTATAAGTCTTAGAAGATAATGAAAGATGTAAATTGATACACTAAAAAAATAGTATATAAATTAGTACAAGTATTTATTTATTTTTAATAAAATTAGTACATCTATTAATTTGTTAATTTAAGGCTTTAGTTGATATGATTTCTAAATTAGTGTTTTTTTAAAAAAAAATAATTTTATTAAAATGGAAACTCACGTGGGAAAAAGCAAAAATGACCGACCCCCCCCCCCCTTTTTTTCCATTCTTAAGCTTTTAATTATTATTTTTTTTTAAAAAAAAAAGATCCAGTTGCATTGGTGATCCCGTTGTTCACCGTCTCCTCGTGGGGGAGTTTGAGGAGCTTTACTCTGAGCTTCTTTCGCGGATCGTTCATGTCTCTTGACTTTCTCTCATTCACACATTTCAATCGTTTTCTTTTTCAATTCTATTCTTCCTTTTTAATTCCAATTACAAACCTCAAGATCAGATCAGATCTGATCTGATTTTCATTCAATTTCTTCCTTCTTCTTTCCCGCACATTCCACTTTCACTGCATCTCTCTGCAAATTCAACTTCGTTTTCTTACTCTCTATATCTCCTGTTTCCCTGTTCTTTCACTTCACTTCATCCATCAGTTTCGTTTCTCAACAAATCGCCTTGTTGGAGGTTCTATTTGTGTGTGTTTATGATCTCATAATTATGATCATCTATTTGATTTCTATTGCTTCTATTTTCTTGCTGATTTAAATTATTGTGTGGATTCTTAAGTCGATTTAACTTGTTTTCGGCGGGGTAGGTGAAAATGGAAGGTGCTTCGCTTCACGGAACGCTTCACGCCACAATCTATGAAGTCGACAGGTTGCATACTGGCGGTGGATCCAATCTCTTCAGCATGGTACATCTCCACTTCTGGATTGAATCTTCCTTTTGTATTTTGGTAGCTTTGCCGATTTGTAGTGTGTATTTTGACTATGAGTTTTTGGTTGACTTTCTGCGTGTATTTGAATGTGATTCGTTTAAGTTTTCTGATCTGTGGATGGAGCTGAATTTGAGGCGATTCCGAAAATAAGAACCGCTTGGATTTTGTTCTGAATCGAATGGTTTCTTCTGCCTCTGCCTCTGCCTAACATGTCTTGCTTTTGTGATGAATCGCTAAACTAGCAGTGTGATGTTGCCTTCGGCATCCCATCGTAATTGCATCTCCTGGCGTCTGTGTATGAGCCAAATTTTTTTTCCTGGTATCCCGTTTTGATAAATAAATTATCATACTTAATGGCTGGACATAATGGTATACGTCCCCTGCGTTCACCTAAAATGTCATAGATTCAAAAGTATGTTCTTTCAGTTATTTGAGATACTAAATGTTACGAAAGATTCTAATCCACCAAATCTTAGGATATAAAGTTCATTGTTGACCTATTTCTCATCAGTGAATAGTTTCTGTATTTTCTGATAAGAAAATAAAGTAGCTTGTTCTCTTCTCTGCTCAGTGCTCAGAGCTCTTTTGTATACGTCCCCTCAAACTCTCAACTTCCTGGTTCACCAAATATGATTTTCTTGCTAGAGTTAAAAAAAGTTTCTGCTCCATGCTAATTCTGGATCGTGAAATGAAATGAATTTTGGAAGGGTTCTAATTTCGTTTTTTTAAAAAAAAAAATATATATGGGTTAAAATAAATAACATTTTTATGCAATTTTAGATCTGTGTTTTCAGAGGTGTAAATGTTCTTTCTAATATTCTTCTAGAATATGTAAAGAGATCGTTACATGGTTCTGCTCCATGCTAATTCTGGATCGCGAAATGAAATGAATTTTGAAAGGGTTCTAATTTCATTTAAGAAAAAAAAAAATTATGGGTTAAAATAGATAACATTTTTATGCAATTTTAGATCTGTGCTTTCAGAGGTGTAAATGTTCTTTCTAATATTCTTCTAGAATATGTAAAGAGATCGTTACATTGTACATGGTATTTTAGGGGCTGTTTGGGGCCCATAATCGTTACATTGTTTATGCTTAGTTGATTTGAGAATTTAATGCCTTCTTTTGGTGCGAACCAAAGTTCTTTCCGACAACATGGGTTGACTGGAGACAAGACTTATATTGTATTAAAATGTCATTCTTATTTATCAAACTATTCTTTTGCTTTTCTGTCATTCAAATGGCTTACTGGAGAAACACTTTTTGCAGTTGAAGCAAAACTTTGAGGAGGCTGTTGGAATTGGCAAAGGTGAAACCAAACTATATGCGACTATAGATTTAGAAAAGGCTAGGGTTGGGAGGACACGAATATTGGAAACTGAACCCTCTAATCCAAGATGGTATGAATCTTTTCACATTTACTGTGCCCATAAGGCATCAAATGTTATCTTCACCGTGAAGGATGATAATCCCATTGGTGCAACCTTGATTGGACGTGCATATGTACCTGTGGAAGACATCTTGGATGGGGAGGAAATTGACAGATGGGTTCCAATCTTAGACGAAGAGAAAAATCCAATTGAAGGAGAATCAAAGATTCATGTAAAGCTTCAATACTTCAGTGTTACTAAAGATCGCAACTGGGGTCGTGGTATAAGAAGTCGTAAGTTTCCTGGAGTTCCCTATACATATTACTCACAGAGACAAGGTTGCAAGGTTTCTTTGTATCAAGATGCTCATATCCCCGATAATTTTATTCCTAAAATTCCTCTTGCTGGAGGAAAAAATTATGCTCCCGCCAGATGTTGGGAAGATATTTTTGATGCCATACAAAATGCCAAACACCTGATCTACATCACAGGATGGTCTGTTTATGCAGAAATTGCCTTGGTTAGGGACTCAAGGAGGCCAAAGCCAGGCGGAGACACCATGCTTGGTGAACTTCTTAAGAAGAAAGCAAGTGAAGGGGTCAGAGTTCTTATGCTTGTCTGGGATGACAGAACATCAGTCGGTTTACTTAAAAAAGATGGTCTGATGGCTACTCATGATGAAGAAACTGAACGTTACTTCCAAGATACAGATGTGCACTGTGTCTTGTGTCCTCGTAATCCTGATGATGGTGGAAGCATTGTTCAAGATCTACAAATCTCTACCATGTTCACCCATCACCAGAAGATTGTAGTGGTGGATAGCCCAATGCCAAGTGGAGAGTCAGATAAGAGGAGAATTGTGAGTTTCGTTGGTGGCATTGATCTATGTGATGGCAGGTATGACACACCCTTTCACTCCCTTTTCAGGACATTGGATACTGCACATCATGACGATTTCCATCAACCAAATTTTGCTGGTGCATCAATAACAAAAGGTGGACCGAGGGAACCTTGGCACGACATCCATTCCCGGCTTGAAGGGCCCATTGCCTGGGATGTTTTGTTCAATTTTGAGCAAAGGTGGAGGAAACAAGGTGGGAAGGATGTACTTGTGCAGCTACGAGAGCTTGATGAAATAATTATTCCTCCGTCTCCTGTTATGTACCCAGACGACCATGACACCTGGAATGTTCAGTTGTTTAGATCAATAGATGGTGGGGCAGCTTTTGGCTTTCCTGAGACCCCTGAAGATGCTGCTAGAGCTGGTCTTGTCAGTGGGAAAGATAACATTATTGATAGAAGCATTCAGGACGCTTACATTAATGCTATTCGGCGGGCTAAGAATTTTATTTATATTGAAAACCAATATTTCCTTGGAAGTTGTTTCGGATGGTCTCCTGATAATATCAAGCCTGAGGATATTGGTGCCTTGCACTGTATCCCAAGGGAGCTTTCCCTCAAGATCGTTAGTAAGATTTTAGCAGGAGAAAGGTTCACTGTCTATGTTGTTGTCCCAATGTGGCCAGAAGGTCTCCCAGAAAGTGGATCGGTTCAGGCAATATTAGATTGGCAGAGGAGAACATTTGAAATGATGTATAAAGACGTGATTCAGGCTCTTAGAGATCAAGGTAGCGAAGAAGACCCTCGCAACTACTTGACATTCTTCTGTCTTGGCAACCGGGAAGTCAAGAGGTCTGGAGAATATCAACCTGCAGAGACACCAGAGGAGGATTCTGATTATTTGAGAGCGCAGCAGGCCAGGCGTTTCATGATTTATGTTCACACCAAGATGATGATTGGTAAGCAATGCTCATTTTTCATATATGCGTGTAGTTTTGATTAACATGAATTTCCTTATCCTTTTTTTCTTTTTTTTTTTTTGGCTAATCGTTATTCCTGATATACCGAAATAATATGCCCCAATTGTTCATACACCAGAATAGATGATTTACCAAAGAAGCCAAGTTCTGAACATGTATGATACTTTTTTTTCCTTTAAAGAAATAACAGTGTTAAACATATCTACTGCAGTTGATGATGAGTACATAATTGTTGGATCGGCGAATATCAACCAGAGATCCATGGATGGTGCAAGGGACTCTGAGATAGCAATGGGCGCTTATCAGCCATATCATCTATCAGCCCGGGAACCTGCACGTGGTCAAGTTCACGGATTCCGTATGGCTCTATGGTATGAACATCTTGGTATGCTTGATGAATCTTTCCTTCGTCCAGAAAGTGAAGAATGTGTTGCAAAGGTAAACAGAATTGCTGATAAGTATTGGGATCTGTATTCAAGTGAATCACTCGAGAGGGACTTGCCCGGTCACCTCCTCCGCTATCCAGTTGGCATATCCAGTGAAGGAGAAGTCACAGAACTTCCAGGATTCGAGTTCTTCCCCGACACCAAAGCTCGTATACTCGGGACGAAATCCGACTACCTCCCTCCTATCCTCACTACCTAGTCGTCATTTTTCTGCAGCGTGCCATGTTATTCCAACAGGTTATTAAAACTTACATCTTGTTTTGTAACTTGAAAAAGACGTTTTTAAAAGGTTGGAGGTTTACTTAAATACTGGCTGATGTCACTTTGGCTTTGTTTCTTGGTTGTTGAGGCTTACTTCAAATACTCTGGCTTATGCAACTTTTGGGTTCTGCCTTCTTAGTTTTGAGGGTTACTACTTCAATACAGGCTAATGTGTAACTTTGGCTGGGTTTCTTTGATGTTATAAAGTTACACTCTAATTTTCTTTTGGCATTTGTTTGCTGTTTGCTGCCTTGTTTTATTCTTTGTCACTCCCATATTAGCTCATCTCTTGGGGTGGATTTTTTTTCTTTTATATTATCCCTTAGCAGATGTTTGAATTTTCTCTCTAGTTAAATTACAAATTTATTGCCTACGGCTTGGAGATGAATTATTCTAATTTTCTTCCGACTATAATTAATTATTTTTTTTTTAAAAATATATTGCATAGATTTATAATGTACTACAAAAGAATTATAGTAAATAAGTTATAAAAATGAAATAACAGGCTATTACTAACCAATCAACTTATATATAAAAAATAAATGGTAAAATGGGTATGTAAAGATTTTTTTAGTCCATCTCATATAAATAAGACAAGAGTGTATTTGTAACATAGTAGTATACTATATATAATTAAATATAAAGATAGATAACAATACATCTTTATCGTTTAAAATATGTTTTTGGATTCTTAAGGATTTGTTAAGCTCCGTTCTGACATGGTTCCGTGTTTCATTTAAGGAAAACAAAAACTTTTAACATTCATTTTTTTTAGAATTGAGTTTTTTTATTAAAAAAAAATTACACGAACACTGAAAAGCCAATTCTTTTTGTCACAACAAATTGAATCTATGACCCCTAGTCCTTTGGTTTTTTT
>QLSR01000165.1:1086097-1126335 GCA_031780015.1 Citrullus colocynthis | reverse complement strand
AAAAAAAAAAAAAAAAAAAAAAAAAAAAAAAAAAAAAAAAAAAAAGAACCAAGATTTAAAAGTAGTCATGATATAAAAGTGTAATAACATTGAACTTGAAACTAAACCTAAAACTAAAAAATTACAACCAAAATAGTTTTTTTCTTTTTTTTTTAAATTAGAAACAAAAAAATAAAAAATAAAAGATGAAACAACAAAATCAAAATCGATTCTCTCCTCTCAAGTCTCCACTTCAATCATAGATTCCTCCTTAAATTTGGAAAATTATCAACTCATATACATATTATCTTCTCTTTCTTCCAAAATTTGAACTTTTTTTTTTTTGTTTTTCCTTCTTTCCCTTCTCTCTCTCCCAACCGTAAAAGTGCTGTTTTTGCTGTCTTTCTTTCTTTCCCATTTTCGGCTCCAAAATTCTATTAAAAGTTTCAAAACTTTGCCATTCGGTTCCACTCTCAAACAATTTTCAACTAAAATTCAACGAAAAAAATTAAATAATTCACTCCATTTTCATCCATCTTTTTTCTCTCTTTACATTCATCTCATTACAAGAATCTCGTCCTCCCACAACAACAACAACAAGAACAACAAATTATTTTGTTTTTTTTTGTTCTCTTACCTAATGCCGACTGAAAAATCCTTGCTTTGATGATGTCGCCCCTTTTAAATTCTTCGAATTTGGTGTTCGCCACCGTCATGGTGGTGTCGAGCACGGCGGTCATTCTGGCTTTTCTCCGGCAGAACAAACCCGACATCTCCCAGCCGCCGCGGCAACTCGCCGACGGAACTACTTCTCGGCAACCGGAAGTTCAGATTCTTCGCCCTTGTCTCTCTTCAGGTACAATAGACCTTTATTTTCCAGATTTTTTATTTCATTGTGGGATTTTAGTCCAAATATTCATAAATTGGTCCTAGATTTTCTCAAAGATTTGATTTTTTCTTTTATTCAAATTAGTTAGTTTTTTAGAGATTTTTTCTCTCTCTCTCTCTCTTTTTTAGAGAATTACTAGAAAATTTGATATTTTTTTTCCAAATTAGTTTGATCTTTTTAGAGAATTTTTCGATAAGATTTAACTTTTTAAATTTATTTTTTTTTCAAATCAGAGAGTTTATTTAGAAAAACATAATAAAAGAATAGAAAAAATATCTTTTTAGTCCTTTATTTTAAATAATACGTTCACTCGATTTTTCAGTTTTCATAAGATAATTTTTGGTCTTGATTTTCTAAAAATGGGTGTATTTAGTATAGTAGTTTCAAGTTTCTTTTATTATTTTAAATAATTTTGAAAAGTAAATATAGAGGGTCGCTGTAACTTTTTAAAATTCAAAAATTACTTCAGCGATCTTTTAAAAAATATATATTTTTAAGAAAAAAACCTCCCTTCTTAAAAAATAATAATAATATTTTAAATAACAAAATTACTTAATATATTTGGTAAGATAACTCTTAACAAGAACACACAGCAAACTTAAAAATCCTGAAATATGGAAATATATGAAAATATGAGAAAATATGCTATAATATCATAAAAACAGAGAACAAGGTAACCGCTAGCCTTTGGAGAGGGCTAGACTCTCTCAAATTCCCAACTAAGGAAATCCCACAAAATTCTTCACTCTTGCACTCATCCCAATCCCCCTATTTATAATTAAAATCCTGGACAAACTTACTACGGATACGGATAGTAGTTTATCGTGACGGATAGAAAGTAAAATTTTGCTATAATTATAAATATTTTGATTCATTTTCCAATATTTCAAAATATCTCTCTTAAAAACTAATTTTTTTAAAAAAAAATATATAAATTTTGAAAACATTAGGACATATATTAAGACTCAAAGCAGAAATTTTTGCTAAAAGAAATGTACAACATTGAGGTTTTTTTTTTTTAACTTTTTTTAATGAAAATTGTTTTCAAAGGTTAGTATTTTATAAGTTGAATTTTAAAAAAGAAAGAGTATCTTGTTAAGGGGTGGTAATAATAATAAATAATAAAGAAGAGTTAGAGATTTATAGGGGTAAGAAAAGAAAAAATGAAAAGGGCGAAAAAGTAAAAAATAAAAATAAAAAATAACGAGCGGTGATTATTTGGAACAGGTGGGAAGAAAGAAAGGAAGAAGAAGAAAGTACAATTTGCAGAAGAAACAGAAAGAAAAATGAATAATTTGGAGAAAGAAATATTGATGAAGAAAAAAAGAGAGAGAACAACAACATCGTCGTCGTCGTCGTCGTCAAGATTGAAGAAAGTCCAATGCAGAATTTCAGGAAATCAAATCCCCCAAAATCGACTCCCTCTCTATAATGCTATTCTCAGAGATCGTTCCCACAGGATCCTTTTTTCTTATTAATTTTCATTCTTTCTTTCATTTAACCAACACATCCCTTTTTCTTTTTCTTTTTCTTTTTCATTCTTCCTTTTCTTGTAAATATTAATTCTTCAAATGTAATTATCTTCTTTCTTTAATAAATTTTAATAAATTCATGCTTTTCTTTCCAACCATCCAAACTAAATTTAATATTACATCATCATCATCATCTAATCCTTATTCGTGATATATCAAACTTCCTTTCGTGAATTTATGATTTTTGTTTAGGGAAGCTTTAGTTTAAAGTTTCTTAAAAACAAGTTTGAATTATAAATTTAGTTTATATGAATTTTGTCTTACAAATTATTGGATTTTAGAAATGTATAATATACCTCTAAATTAAACTTTCAATTTTAAGCCTAACATGTTGTTATTGACATACAATTTCTTTAAAAAATATATCTTTTAGATATAAAATTGAATTTTTGTCTAATAAAATTTAAATTTTTTATTTTCTATTTAAATAAATCAATGAAATTTAAAATTTTTCACGTAGTTAATGACCTATTGCTCTTATAAATATAAAATTGAAACTTCGTAATAATTTGATGTTTAAGGTCTTAATACAATAATCTTAAAGACTATGGACCAAATAAATTCAAGTTTTAAGATTTAAAGGCTCAATTTGTAATTTAATCTTAAAAGATAATTTTTTTCCATATATTTTAATTTTTTGCACAATTACATGGTAATTCATATAATGCTTTTTTTTTTTTTTTTTATTAATTGATATTTTATTTTTTGAATTTTATTATTGGTTTTTTTTAAAAATCTGTATTTGTGTAAGAGATAGTTTATATAATGTTTTTTTTTTTTTTTTTTAATTCACAGCGCATTTAAATGTGTAGTCATAGTCAATATAGTATAATAATACAACAAAAAAAGATAAAATAATTTAAAGGAATTGCCAGCAAAAAGATACCAACTTAGGCCTACTGGGGGAAGTTTGGAGCATCCTACACCGTGACATATAAACATTTTGATAACTAAAACGATTTTTATTTTATATTAATATAAAATTGCATTGAAGTTGAGCGAGTTAAATTTTATTTTCTCTACTATTATACCAAATTTTGGTACAAACTGTAAATTTGTAATATTTGAGAAGAATTTTGACCAGCATTGCACTAGTGGTGCTTGCCCACCAGCACTGACAAGATCAAGTCAATAACAATTTAGAAAGAGCTAGAAAAATAGAAGGACACAAGCGCATGTAGAAGTTAAATATTTTAGCATACTTGTGCCTTCATAGCTGACCGTACGATTTTTGTTGATCTTATGTCATGAATTGATCAGTTTGGCTCTTATGGTTGAGTCTATAGATTGACTACCATACTTTGTCAAATAAAATACTCGCTTTTGAAATGATCTATTGAGTCATCTCTTTATAATTAAATACTTAGCCATATAATTTTTTTTAATGGCCAGAATATCGATCTAAATGGTTTTTTTCCTTCTCAGTCCTATTTGAATCTATGGCTATGGTTAGGTATTTTAGTGGTGATTTTTGGTGTTTTGTTAATTGAGTCGTATGGCTTTGTTATTGATTGGTTCATGAATAGTATTGTGATTTGGTTGTAAAATGTATTAATTTTATTGCTTATTTATACAATATTGTAAAAATCTTAATTATTTTAACCTTAAAATTTTTTCTAGTTGGACCAAAATTTTAAAGAAGCAATAACATTAATATAATTAATTTGATATATTGAAAAATTAATTAGCTAAGTCACTTAACCAAGTATTTTGTTAAGTTGAAAAAAAGAAAAAAGAAAAAAATCACATGCGTGTCATTGTCACGTAATTATTCTTTTGGCTACGTTGTTGAACTAATAAAACAAAGACAAAACAAAATAAGGAAACTTTCAAATCATGTATTCATTGAACTATTAAAAAGAGGTGTAAAAGCAAAACACACAAATTAATTAATTGTTTTCTAGTCATATTAGTTATGATAGACGATATCATGTAACTTAAAATAATAACATGATATTATTCCTAATTAATAAACAAGTAAACGATCAATCTTTAAATTATTGCTCTTCATAAAAATAAAAATAAAAAAGGGGTTGACCTTAGGAGATTGAATAAAAGATTAAAAAAAATGTTTTTTTCAAAGAAAATATTGGATGTAAAAGTTATTTTTTTAATTCGACAATCACAGGTAGAGATTGAGAATCGGTTTGTATTGACTCGAGAAAGAAGTGTTTTTTAAAAAAATTCATTTTTATTTAAACTCTTTTAATAAAATTGGTTCAAAATACTATTTTGAGTGGTTGTCAAATACTATATTTTCTTTAAAAAAATAATTTATTTTTTAAATTAGACACTTAAAAAAAATTTTCAAACCTATATGAACGAG
Source organism: Citrullus colocynthis (assembly GCA_031780015.1). Classification (NCBI taxonomy): domain Eukaryota; kingdom Viridiplantae; phylum Streptophyta; class Magnoliopsida; order Cucurbitales; family Cucurbitaceae; genus Citrullus; species Citrullus colocynthis. The sequence goes on along the minus strand of QLSR01000165.1, from coordinate 1,121,609 downwards.
GGTTTAAAATGATGTCAATTTTTTTTTAATTCCTACTTTATTGTTATATAATTAAGAAATTGACAGTGGATATGAATTAAGACCATTTTAATGGAAAGTCGAGATTTTGAAAATATGAGTGGGAGGAAGAGAGTTGGTAATTTGGTATATATATTTATTTATATATATATATTCAAGATGTTTGATATTTTAAAATTTTGAGAATATGAGTTTGTGGGTGGTTGGCAGTTGAAATTTGCTAAATTATAAGATTCTGTATTTCATTTAAAAACTCCAAATAATATACATGGCACAAAACTAATGATATTTATTTTGTGAGATCCACCATTATTTGAACAATAACACTGTTCAAAATAGAAAATGTTAGAGCAATTTTATGTTTAATATTTGCTATTTAATATTGGGGTTGTTTTTAAGTATAAGAAAATAAACCAAAATATTTATAAATATAGCAAAATTTTATTTTCTATGTACGATAGATTGTGATGGAGTACTCTATCGCGGTTTATCTACCGTGTATAATAATATTTTACTATTATTTATAACTTTTTCAACAATTTTGTCACTTAAAATAATTTCTCTTCAATATATTTCATTGTATTTATTTAGGGTTGGAATCTACTCTAAATATTTATGTCTCGTGGGATAAAAATCTATTTTTCATTTTTAAATTTTAAGCTTATAAATATTATTTAATTAATTTTAATCTACTTTAATTTCTGCTAATATTTTCAAAAATCAAGTTAAATTTTGGAAACTAAAATGGTAGTTTTAAAAAGCTTGCTTTTGTGGTTTTAAAATTTGATTGGAAATTTAAATGTGAAAGGTAAAAACTATAATTAAAAAGTTGAAAAAAATAAAGAAATTTCAAAAACAAAAAACAAAACACGAAATCGTTAAGAGGAGTTTGGTCCATCTAATCTAATGTTATATGTCCAAAGTACTCCAATGTTAATGTGGTATTTTCTCAAAAAGAAAAAAAAGAAGAAAAAAATAGCATTCTTGTGTAGACACATATTTAGGACAAAACCAGCAAAACAAACAAACTATTCGACTACATCACGAATCACAAGCACTGAAAACCACTCGAGATAGGAGGAAGTAAGACAAGAAGACTCACACTACTCTAAAGCTTTAGATGATTATGAGAACTGCAAAGCATTCTTGAATATATATAAATCTTAAACAAAAAGCATTTTGTAAGATGAGACAAGTGTTTACTATGATGAGAAGTTTAGAAAGGTGCAAATTTATAAAATTAAATACTTTGGTTTGAACATGTTGTTTAAAATTGTAAAATCAAACATTAAATTAATTTTGAATGATTAAAAATATGTGTTGTAGGTGATTTTAACAATTTCAAATCCAATCCTAAATGTGTAATTAATAGACATGTTCATACAATTTTAAAATATACTTTTCTCTAATGTGGTTATCTTGGATTGAACCTTCAACTTTAAAAAAAGAGAACAAATATCTAATTTGCTTAAATTGACAAGTTAAATGTTGAAAAACTAAAACCCGAGCATGATGGTCAATCACAAGCCTAAGCCACATATTCTATGTTAACAATCCACATTCCCTCTCATATTAGAGATAGTCCACCCAGCTAACATACGAGTTACCCCAATTACACTTACATAAATAAAATTAAAGCTCAAAATGTGCAATACTAATCATCCACTTTCTAATCTCATCTAATATAACTCTAAACTAAGACTCTTCCATAGAATTTTTCACAAGTGGCCTTTACTAATATTTGACAATCAAATTCAACCCAAATATTAGTAAAATCTATTTCACCAACCATTTGCACTAGTACGAGCCTAACTCTATTTAATTGTCTTTAAAAAAAAAAAAAAACCTAGTTCAGTGTACTATAAAACGTTGTTGTTTAGTCATTACATACTTTTTGGATTATATATATAGTTAAATTACACTAAGGTATATGGACTATTAAATTAAAAAGAAAATATAAGTGACCCACCACTTGTATGTGGCAAATTGATATCATTTGGACGGTTCAACATGTTTTGGCGAAAGAATGATTTAATGGGTTGCCTTTTACAATCAGTATGTTTTGGGTAAAAGGCAAACCAAAAAACACCAATAACTTAATTTTATTTTATTTCATTGTCTTTTTTGATAGAACCAATAAAATTACTTGAAATAAAGTGGACAAAATAAAGACAAACCCACCAATTAAAAAGGTCTAACAATCCAATCATGCTTTCCCTTCACATCATATTATCCTTTACGCTATGCTCTTTAATTAATTAGATTGTTTCTTATAATAAAACTTAATCAAAATCTTATTTATTATGGCTTCCAAATTTTAATAACCAAATTTACGGTCCAAACATACCCTAAAGCACTAACAATCGGCAGAATATTAGTTGCACTAAAAGTTGTATAAGTCAATTTAAAATTATGAATATTTTAGTGAAAACATATAGTCTCGACAGATTAGTAACAGAATATTTGATTAATAAAAAGTCTTAGGTTGTTAATTAAATTGTCTGCATTGCCAAAACGTGGCAGCACAACAACCCATTTAAAATAAGAGAGTTTTCTATTTGTCTAGTATATAACTCATTGCAAGTATAATATATATATATATATATATATATTTTGAAAATAATTGTAAGAATATTACTTTTTAAAGAATAAGTTTTACATCTTATTTTATTCCAAATTCAAACTCATATATTTTTTTTTAAGAAAGATCAATTTTTAAAGAGAAAGTAATGTATTGACTAATTGAGTTATATATTCTCAATTCTCATATCAATCATCAATAATATATTTACATATTAATTGATGTACTTGAAAAAGTTGGAAAAGCTATGTATTATTGATTTCTCTTGAAAATAGTTGGAAAAATATGTTTTTTTAATATCTTTTTCACAGGACCAATTGTTAAGTTATTAAAATAATAAGAAAAGGGGGTCAAATATAATTCATTGATAGAGGAATATCATGTTCTATATAACATATTTTACATTAGTATATAAATATTTTAAAAAAATTAAAGCACACATTTTGTTTCTTATATCTAGTGGAATTTGTAATTTAATCGCTCTCAAAATCTTCAATTTAATTTTTAGGCAGGTTATATATATATATATATATATATATATATATATATATATATATATATATATATAAAATCTCTTAATCGTTAATAATTATTAATTTTTAGGCTATATATGTATATAACTTTTTAGTCATTAATAATTATTATTTGTTAGTTGAGTTATGTTTGCTGTGGCGTGAACTTGTATTTTATTTTATTATTTTTTTACATTAATTTTTGTGTTATTAGTGTCCTATAAAATGCTTTTCTCGTAGTCTGCTCTTTCGTTGTTTGGTGAACCCTTCCACCTATAATGTATTGCTCTTTACATCGTTGTAACAAAATGAAAATTCTAAGAAAAAGTTTATCTTTTCGTATGGCAAATCATTCTTGAAAGAATTGACACTTTGGATTAGTTATAAAGATGCCTACATTGGTTAGACCATTAAGAGGGTTGATAGGGATTCTAGTCATGTTTAGTCCCTCGTTAAGTTCTGTCTTCTATGTTAACATGTGTTTTGTGACAAATGTTTATTTTTTAATTTTTAAACTACATTACATGTTAGGTCTCATGTTGCTTGATTGGAGTTGTCTTTTCTTTGGTCACTTCCTTTCCTTTTAAGCTTAGGTTTTGGATTTCAATGAAAATGTTTTTTTTTTTTTTTTGACAAGTATAAAATTTTAAATCTATCTAAATTTTGGACCTGAGAAATGCACCTGATCTTCCTGTGGCACCAACAAAACGAGAAAACCTGCACACCGTTGTAGTGCTTGCTATATACACTCCGATACTTAAGTCAAAGAACAAAAGAGTATGGAAGCTAGAGAATTTGAAAGTAGAACTCTAGTTACCACACATGAAGTTATAATGATGTATTTATAGAGAAAGTTGACTTAGATTATTCCCTAAGGTTTCAGAGTCGCTTCATGATAATAAGATAACCTATCGGGCTAAGGTTGGTTTCATGTTTGGCTAGGGTCGGCATTGGCCTTGATCGAGGTTGAGCATATCCCTTAAACCATATATTTTGAGCATAAAATTATCTCTTGGGTCAGGGCATACGTAAACACATGCCCCTTTAAGTGTTTGGCAAGGTCGGTATCGAACACACTGGCCCAAGTTAGTCCTTTATCCTTGGCCCAATTCACTCCCAAGTTGCCACTTTGGACCCGTATCATGCTATTTTCTTGATTTTATCATTCCTATTTGCACTAAATGTCAATTATACTATTTGGTCCAAAATCACCCCTTAATAATAGAGAACAATAATCAAATTTTTTAGTAGATTAAAAGAAATTATAGATAACTTGTAAAATTCAACTTGATCTTGGTGAAAAAATTGTAACTTCTAAACCCTAGTAATTCACTTGGAATGAAGAGCACAAATCAAAATAAAATTCAAATCATGAACACCAATGGATAAATCAATAAATTAAAAAAAAAAAAAAAAAAAAAAGAAAAACCTCGATTAGACTAATTTGGACCCCAAAAAAATTAAAAATCAATTAGATAGTTTTATAGCCTAGAGAACTATTAGATTTAAAATTAAAAATTTAAACTTAATTATTTAAAAATAAAATAAAATTCCTCGATTGAAAAAAAAAAAAGATAAAAGAAAAAAGGGGAAACTGCAGAGCAGCTGAGCGATTCCTGTTTCTAAGAATAAAAGTAAGCTTTTTCGTCTTCCTCCAACCTCTTTTCTATTCCCTTTCTTTATTTCACCAACTTCCCCCAGAAGAAGAAGAAGAAGAAGAAACAGCAGCAGCAGCCAGGATAAGAAGAGGAGCTTTCGTTTCCAGAAGGAAGGTCGGAGAGTGATAGACAGTGACATATAATTTCAAGGGTATCTCTTATTTTCCTTTGAACTAACTTCTATTTTTCTCTCTCTCTTTTTCTGTCTTTCCTTTACATTTTCCATTGGGGAGTTTTCAAGTGCGATATACTTATTAACATCATGACTCTTCTGATTCTCAGGAGCTGCTCTTTGATCTTCTTTCCTGGAATCGAATTTTCCTTGGGTTTTGTTTTACCCTCCAAATCCTTATCACTTGGGGGTTTTTCATTCATGGGGTAAATTTTCTAATTAGCTTAATTGATGGGTTTTTGAAGTCTTCTTGTTATTATAATTTGGGGAGCTTTGATTACATGTTTAGATATATGTATATATGTATTGGGTGGAATCAATATGAAATTCAGCATTTGGGGAGTTTGCTTTTGGCTAGATCGGAAGAATGCTGTGATTTTGCTTAGTTTTTATTATTAAATTTCTATTGGTTTTGTTTGGCTCAAGTTTGGATTATTAAGAACTTGTTCGAGCTGATTTCCTGTAGCTGCTGTGTTCTCCATTGTTCATTTAATTTAAAAGTATAAGGTTTCTCTCACTTCTTAGCTACTTTATGTTTATGCTTTAAGTTAATTAAAAGTATTCTCTGGGTATGGTTGATGTTTGTTGACTATGTTGAAATGCTAACAACTTAAAGCTTCTAAAACTAGTGTTGATTTATTGTGGTATATCTATCTCAGAGTTTAGATTTCTGCAATGTTATTCCTTCCACCTTCCATATTGATAATTCATGTGTTTAGGCTTTGTAATATTAATAATTCATATGCTTAGGCCTTGTGTTATTTTCTTATATGTACAAGGCTTGAGTTGACTTAATGGTTAATAATGGCCAATGTAAATGATAAAAGGTTTATAAAGGTATTAGGAGGTCATTAGTCAGTCAATATGTTTAGTTAATTTGTTATCCGTTTGTTTGTTATTCTTTTTGTGCGTTGGACTTATATTTCTCTTATGAAAGCCATTTGCTGACTGATCCATAAAATCAATAATATCGAAGGGTTCAAGCCTTGATAACGGATTTAATATTCTGAGAGTTTTTTTTTCCCCTATAATGAACCATACTTTCGTTGAGGAAGAAAAAGGAGAGAATACAAGAGCATCCAAAAAATAACCAATCCCGTAAAAAGAGGGATTCTCACTATAAAGAGAAGGAGACCAAGTGACCAAAATAAGACCTCAATGATAATTACAGAAAGAATTTGACACTGACCCCCACTGAGAAATATGGAACCTAGTAAGGTATCAAATATCCCTACCGTCCTGCTGCTCCACCCCTCTAACAATCCTATTGTCCCAGAGATTTAAATATTGAGATTATATTGAAAAGGTCAAATATTCTCTGACCTAGAGATTTAAATAGTTCTGGGCCCAATGATGATATTACAGTCATTATTATGATTATTGCTATGTGAGGCCAGTCCAAATATGATTAGTTATAGAATGTTGTTCATTCGCTGCTACTATAAGCTTTGTCATCTGGAAAATTCCAAAGTTCCCGATCATTCAGATTTGTATATTCCACTATTAGTGTTTTATCTTCTGAAAGTCCTGACAAACTATTTGTAGTCATCTTCTCCATAGCTTACATAGTTTGAACTTTGTAAGGGATTGGCAGGTTAGATCAGATGTATATACGGAGTACACCTCCATCTAGACAAGATTCCATAAGAATATGTGTGTATATATGTAGTAATTTCAATTATGAACATATTCTTTGATGCATCTTTTGTCAATAATCTTTGTTTATGCGTTAATAAACCATTTTAATCTGTTAATACTCAAGTAGCTTGTATTGTGTGCAGTATACGATATAGCTTTCCAGTCAGTATAAATCATCAGGTTTAATTTCCCATCAACCATATCGTGGTATTAGATCTAAGAAGTGATTACTTGTTATGAGACTTAACAATGCTATCATTTAAATTATAAATACATTATCTAATTGAATCTGATTCAAGTTTTCTAGTCCCCTCTGAAATGTTTCCTTTGAAATGCAGATCTAGCATAGTGTGTTTAGCATTGATTTGATGACATGAGGTGCTTGAAGGTGTCTTGTGAATATTTTGAGCAGGTATCTATCAGTTATATGATCACGTTTGTTTGTAACAGAACAGTGGTTGTCTTGGATGCTACACAAAGTCGAAACTAAAAACTGAGCTGAATGAACCATCGAAAGGTCAACAAATTCAGTGTCGTGGACTAAAGAAACCCAGCATATCAGAGGATTTCTGGACTACTAGTACATTTGATGTGGACAACAGTGCAGGTCAATCACAAGGAAGTATGTCATCAATGAGTACAATCAACCAGATGCACGATCCACACGGTAGCTCGGGCAATGTACACAACCCTTCAGAGTTTATAAATCATGGTGATTATCTCCCCTTATCACTCTAAACTTTCAGTTACTCAATTGACCATGTCCAAGACAGTTAAGAAGAACAGAAATTATGAGGAAAATTAACTGTACTTTGAGCCTTAGACTGTAAATGGATAATTTGATTAAGTTTCTAGTGTGTATTTCGCTTTGCGATACCGTTTTACGACATGATAGGCTCCTTAATTTTTTCTATGTGATTATCCTGTTTCTTTGAAGATCGGCATTGGCACAAGTAACTATATTTGGATCTTGGTTGTAGGCCTTCTTCTGTGGAATCAAACTAGGCAACGCTGGACAGGGAATAAACGATCCGAAAACCGAGCACCGCAGTTTCAAGAACCCAAGTTAGAGTAAGCTGCTCTCTTGTCTGGCTTATTAACATAATCGAACATCGGTACTTTGCAGTGGTAAATCTTACTTGGGTTTCCTCTTTGCAGTTGGAATGCAACCTATGAAAGTTTACTAGGGAGCAACAAGCCATTTCGTCAATCTATTCCGCTCAGCGTAAGTCTTGACCTGTCAAAACTCTTTCATGTGCTGGAAACCAAATCGAATTGAATCACGGATTGATGTTCATTAAAACGTGCAGGAAATGGTAGATTTTCTTGTGGATGTATGGGAACAAGAAGGGTTGTATGATTGATTAATTTGAAGGGTGCACAAGGCTTCGTTTGGAAGAAGTTGAATCATAATCACACTGTCAAGAGCTTCATTTGAACCATTGAAATCTACCTTGTATTTGCTGAAACGCAGTCAAATTAACATTTTCCCTGCTGCCTGCCTATTTTTGGTGCTTGGTTTGTTTTTCTCTTAATGCCTTGGTTTGGTAATTGCTGTAGAGTTTTACATCTTTACTCTGTTGTAGAAAATTCAGCTGTGATGGAAATTACTATTTTTGCAAACTATTTTTCCTTCCTCCAAATACTGATAAACAAATCTCAAGCATAATTTTCTGATAACCAAATGCTTTATAGGTTAAATTACCAATTTGGTTCAACTAACTTTTAAAGTTACAAATTTAGTTCCTATACTTTATAATTCTTTTAAAAAAATTGATGGATCTATTAAACATGAAATTGCAAATTTATATCAAACAAATCAATTAATTCTTCATTTTAAAATTTAGATACAAGGAAAACATAAAAATGTAGTTTCTAGAATTTGTATTGTTTAGGTCACAAAATTTGATAACAATTTCCAAAATCAGAAATAAGGTTATCTATCAAAGCATATTTGTTGAATTCAATAAATTTGAAAACATAAAACATAATCTGAATTTTCTACCAAACAAATGAAAGTAGAGTACATAAGTTAAATATAAAAGTCCCATAAAAACTTACCTACATTAAATTTAAAGTTCCATAGTTCAGTTTAGGAAAGAAAAATGTTGAGATCAATTGAGGAAGTATTATCAAATCAATTGTAACTGATTAATTAGATAAATTTTGGACATTAGGAAATTGGATGAAGTTGAAGGACAATTTGAGAAGGGATAAGACCCAACCACAAATTTTCCCAAATAAAGAAACCTGCTAATGAATAAGACTTGTCACTGTCAGAAAAAATGATGTGGACCCACACTGACCATACAAGGTTTGACACGTGTACGCTGATTGGATTTCTTGCTTATGATTAGTACAGTAAAAAGAAAAAAAAAAAAAAAGAAAAATTCAGACCCCAACTAAACGAGTGCGGCCAACGTCTTTTCAATCATCATATCACGGATTATTATGATCAAAATCGTAGCCGTTCAAGTTGATGACGGATCTTCATTTTTCGGAATCATCACCGTTGGTTTCATTTTAATTCTTCATTTTCTACATTAAATTTTGTTTCAATCATTACATTTTAAAATGGTTAAAATTTGCCCATAAATTCATTTTGAATCCAATTTGCACACAATTTTATTGACACGAGAAGTCGACTGAGATTTCTATTATATTATAATGAAAATATATAAAATATAATAAAAGTTTCACTATAATCCTTTTCTTACAAGTGTATCAATAATAATACTTTTGACATACGAAGTAGATTGATATTTCCATAATTTCATACAAAAATTCACAAAAAAGAAAGAGTGAATAACAAAATGTCATTTTATAATTTTTTAGAAATATTTATCGACGTTGATTTTTTATTGATATTTATCAAACATTTGGAGAAACTGATTTTTATAAAATTGAGACATTAACATTTATAAAATATTGATGGACTCACAGCCAACCAGACTAAACTTTTAACAGTAAGCTTACAAATAACATGTAAATGAGAGATATTCATGATTCATCATGAGATGAGGCAGATGAATGTACAAAACACACAACAGTACTTTACTACTTTAATTTAGTTTGTCATGTTATTTGAAAAGTAGAAGAAAGCCATAGTAATTGATTGATTTCTTGATAAAGCCTTTTGAAAAGAAAGCTGAAAAAGTGAAAAAAGTTTTTCTGCAAAAAGGTGAAAAGGGTAAGCAAACAAATAAAGTCCTTAAATTTTTTTTTTTTTTTGATTTGTTGTAATAAATTTAAGCAAATGAGGCAGCAAGTTCCAAGACCAAAGAGAAATTATAGAGACTCTCCATTTTGCATCTCTATTTATTGACACAGAAGCTGATGCATGTTAAACAGTGAATAAGGTAAATATATTTTGAGAATTGAAAAGGGAATGAAAAAGAGAGTGATTGGGTAAAAATTTTAAAAATTTTAGGGTTCTTTGGAAATAATTAAATATATGGTGTTTTCCAAGGGAGGAGGGAGTGATGAAGAAGTTCCACTCAAAAAGGGGTTTCCAAATTTCTATCAACTACTTTTTCATTTGTTTGGTTTATCCCTGCCATCAACTATTAATTGCCTTCTCATTTCTCTTCCCTACACATCTTACTCTTTGTAATATCTTCATTCATTCTTTTGCTGCTTAAAGCTTTCCGAGTTGTATTCTCTCCCTCGTTCAAGATGAATATTTATTGTAATATTTAGGATGGTTGCCTCGATTTATATAAAACTTTATACCTCTAACTTCAATAACAAAAAATACATATCAATTACTGTTAAGTTAGGGTGAGTTTGATTAGGATGATGCTAATGGCTATTATACCATTAACAAAACTTTGATTGAAAAATGAAAAGAATTGAGAAGGTAATTAAATAGATTGTGAAGATGGGGTTTGGTGGGTGAAAATGAGAAAGAAAAAGCAGAAATAGAAGTTGATTTGGAAGTGTTATGTGGAAGTGTAGCACTCACTGAGAAGCTTACCAACTCACACATTTCTACTTCAACTGCTTACTGCATGCTCTCTTGCTTTTATTTTCTATTTTTTCACCTTTTCATTTCCCCCTTTTCCACTACCTCTTCAACTTTTTTTTTTTTTTTCTTTTTTTTCCACTTAATAAATCTCTCTTTACTTGATGCTAATTGATATTCACTCTTGGGGTTTGGGAATAATCTGTGGATCTATCAAAAATGTCAAATTAAAAGATTTAGAGATTTATTGAATACGAAATCGAAAATCGTTAAAGGCTTAATACACACACAAATGTAAAAGTTTAAATTTCATTAACCAAATAGACACAAAATTTGAAACTTATGACTTAAACTCTAAACTTAATCACAAACATAAACATAGTTAAACAATAATTGACACATGCACTCTCCGAGTCATTCCTTTAGTGTCGAAATTTAAATTCTTCCTACTCGACATTTGTTATGTTAGGGAAAAAAGTTTAAATTACAAATTTAGTCTTTATAGTTTGGAGAAAATTAGATTTTTGGTTCTATAGTTTTATAAGATAAAATTTAGTCTTTATAATTTAATAAAACCTTATAAATAGTTATATTGTTAATTAGGATATAAATATAAACTACATAGACTAGATTTTAACTTTTTTTTTTTTTTCAAACTACATAAACTAAATTTTACCATTTAACCCAAAAAAAAAATATATATATATATATATATATATATATATATATATATATATATATATATATATATATATATATATATATATATATATATATATATATATATATATATATATATATATATATATATATATATATATATATATATATATATATAAATCATGTCTTACTATGACAGAGTCCAAAGAAGTGGTAGCTGAAGAAGCTAGGAATTGTGGGCTTTATAATAGAGACAAGTCATGTAGTAGTAGTAGCAGAAGTTAACTAAAAGAAAAATGGAAGTGGTCAGTTCAGTCAATCAATAACAACTTAAAGTCAGAGTAACACTTTCCCAAAACCAACCCAACTAAATCAATGCCCTCTCTTTTTTTCCTCTCCATCTCCCATTTCCTATTTATGTCTCTTCCACAGGAAACTTCTTTCAATCTTGTCCATTACCCTTCATTTTATTTTATATATATTCAAAGAAAAAAAAAAAAAAAAAAAAAGAAAAAAAAACCCCAACATTTATTCAATTGGATTGGATTGACTGTGAAACTGAAAGCTTCCCTTTCTACTTACACATCTCATGAAGCTGCTGCCTTGATGATAGCTATGTCAATTTCTCTTTCAACTTCCCTCAAATTCGCTCTCACTCTTGCTGCTTTCTTCTCATTTCTTCCTCCTAACTCAGGTACTCATTTTTTAATTTATGAAATATGAACTAAACTTTCTAAATAATAACCCTTTGGTTTATGACATATGAGCCAAACTTTCTAAACAAATGGTTATCAAATCAAGTCTTCATCTTCAAATCCCACTTGTTGCTTGTTTTTGGTGCTTATGACATTTGATGATCTACTTTGTTCTTTTTGTGTGCACAGTTGGGTTGGTTTTGTCAAGGAGAGGCAGAGAGGGAAAAGATAATGATATCAAAATTAATTTGGAACAAAAAATGGTGATTGGCTCACGGCCGCCGGGATGTCAGAATAAATGTATGAGTTGCAGGCCGTGCATGGCGGCGGTGGTGGTGCCAGTGCACCGTATGAAGGGGAAGGCCTTTCAAGCCTTTTTTACCTCTAGAGAGGAAGAGGATAGCTATTATCTTCTCTCTTGGAAATGCCGATGTGGGAATAAGATCTATCAACCCTAGCACCATCCTCATTTTATATATATATATTTTTATTTTTTGAGTTAAATTTCTAATCTTTTGGTTGAGAATATGTATTTATGTGTTAGGTGATTGCTATGGAAGTTGTTTCTTTCTGGCAATGGGATTGTTTGCGTTGAATGTGAGAAACTAAGGAAAATCCATTACAAATATATGTGTATTTTTTATATTCATCTCTCTTGTTTTGTGTCTGATGACTAATTTTAACATAGCTTAATTGATAAGATCAAATTATCATTTTTAAAGGTTGATGGTTCAATCCCACCTTAAAATGGTTGAACTTGAGAAAAAAAAAAATAAAATTGTTCAAAGTGATATACGGCTAACCTCATGCTTATAAATAAGTCTATTTAACTTTAGTCTTTTAAGTATTTTTTTTAGTTGACAATATGTGATTCGGAGAAAATTAAACATCTACCTTTAAGGTAAATAATACATATTTAGGTTAGTTGAGTTATGTTTAACTTAAGTAGCCTTTTGAAGAGGTTTTAGTATAACATATGTTTATTTCACTTATTTATTAAAAAAGCAAAAAAGAAAAGTTAAAGCCCTCACTAGACACTTTTTTCATTTTTTTTTCCTATGCTTTTTAATTTTTTATTTATATATTTAAATTGCAATATTTGGATGAATTTGGGCCGAGTTGCCCAATACAAACCACAAATTTGGGCCGGCCCTTAATGCAAAGGAATAACTAACAAGTGAACAGAAAATGGAGTCGTGCCATCGTGGTTGGTTTCTCTCTCCTCGTAATGGCAACGCTCTCAAGCTTTCTCCACCGTTCTTCACAGTCCGTTACCGCCTCTTCAATTTCCGTTCCTCTCTGTTCAACCTTCTATGCTCCACCGGAAATCTCCTTCCTTTCGCATCGTCGTCGCCGCTTTTCACCTCTCTTGCTCTCCTTCGATTCTTGTGCTAAATCCGCCGTTTGCAGCGCAGCAGTACGACCGCCACCGGACTCCGATCCGCCTCCCGAAGAGGATCCGATTCGTCTAACAGGTTCCTATTCTTTGCTGATGTTATCTCCATTTAATTCGCTTAATTCACTGTATTTTTCGTGATAAGGCCTAAAAATTTTAGTGCATAGAGCGTGGTATTGTGGTTGCTTATTTCTAGTTCGTTTTTTCACCGTCGGTGGAGAAGGCTACGTTATGTTTATTCCTATGGAATGACCTTCATAATCGAAAATGATAATTACTAGCTCCTGAATTTAGCTTGGCCCGTGCTAGTGGTGGTCTTCATCACTCGCTATAATTAGTAACAGTGTTATTTATCCATTTGAATTTCTGGTTGTTTAGAAGTTAAGTTGATCATCCATAAATATTATTCGTGTTCTTAGTCATCCGGAAATCTGCAAGGTCTTGGATGCATATGTGCTTAGCCATAATATTAGCTTCTTATGTTTTATTTTGGAAATTTGTTAATGATCAGTACGTTATAAAGGTGTCGAAAATTATACCGGAAAATAAATAATGGCATTTGGAGTTTGTGCGATTCTGGTGCAAGTGCTACTACTCTTCGGACATTTTCATTAAGTGTACCAATTTCAGATGCCAATTATGAAGAGTAATTCGTAAACTATAGCTGAGTATTCATGTTAAGCTTGCCATTTTCTGCTTCCATGACAGTTCTATCTTGTTTTCTTGTAAGAGCAATGGCTGTTTTCAGGATTCAACTTCGAGTGTAAGATGAAGCGTCATTTTTCTGCTGGAGATTTTTTTGTCTTTAATGGTGTTGGATCGCAATTACAGCCACATTTTCTAGTTGTTAAGCGTGGACAACATAGTTTTTTTTTTCAATTCATTTTCTAGCAGCCTAGGAGATTGCGGTGATTTGAGATTGTCTTGGTTTTCTACCTTTCCAAACTTCTTTTTTGTGAATAGATCTTGAGTAGGACCAATTGGATTGTTTTCTGTAATTTTCTTGCAATTCTAAGACATTGCTTATCTTCATCTTTTCTGCTTATCTCTTAATAATGAATCATTTTAGGGTGTATATGTGATCTAAGTAGATTAGGTGATTGTTGATTGTTGGTTTAATAATAAAGAATCATTTTAGGGTGAATCTGTTGATCGAAGTAGATAAGGTGATTGTTGACTGTTGGTTTAATAAAAAAGAATCGTTTCTTTCTCCTATAATGAAAAGAAAGTGAAGGAAGAGTCCTCCATAAGGTGGCATTTTCTTTAGAGAGAATCATTTTAGGGTGAATATGTCGATCAAACTTCATAGTAGATAAGATGATTGTTGTCCATTTCTTTAGTAAAAAAACAATCATTTCTTTCTTATTTAAATTGACAAAAATGGAGAGATAAGGGGAAGTGAAGGGAGAGCCTTTCATAAGTTGTCGTTTTTTATTCAGATAGATCGTTTTAGCTTATGTTGATCAGAATAGACAAGGAGATTATTAGACTGAAATAGTTGGTGATACTCAGGAATCCTACCAAGTTATTATATATTTTTAATGTTTGAACTTGATACTGTTTTTTTATTTCTTGATAATTCATGTTGTAACTTATTACATGTATTTGAATTGCTTTGGCACCAGGTTCCCTCACTTTTCTTAATATTATTATTTAATCAGGTTTTCCAGCAATTCTCTCAAAATTTCGGGACAGAGTACAAATTTTCCTTGCTGTGTTATTCTGGATGTCCCTCTTCTTCTGGACTTCTGCATTAGATGGAAAAAATAGACCTAATAAGGGCTCTCGATTTAGACGATAGTTTCGTAAACAAGCATTCTTTTGTAAAGGATTGTAGGTTAATATAATAGTTTTAGGCTACTTGATTATATCTAAGATATACTTCAGCCTTTGACGAGGTAGATAAAGCTTGCTCCATCATGCAAGGTTGTATTCCCCTGTATATTGTGTAGCTGCAAAGGAGACACTAAATGTTTATGAATCAAATGAAAGTAAAACTGTCATAGAAGGTCGTATTTGTATTATATTCTTATCGAGTGTGTTGAATTTCTTGATGGCTACCTACCTAGGATTTTATATCCTAAGAATTTTCTTGACACTCGATATTGTAGGGTTAGACGTTATGTCTCATTAGATTAATCGAGGTGTGCACAAGTGTCTTGAATTTCATGAATCCCACCCCTCCGATTATGAATAACATAACCAGGGGAAATTTTCATTGGGAAAATAGCAGAGTTAAATGGTTGAAGATATTCTATTGTAGCCGACTAACCTTGTTCTCTTTTTTGGACCAGTTTGTGTCATTCTTGCATTATTTTACTGGATGTCTTAAGGGACAAATAACTAATATTTTTTCAGTATTAAATTCAAATTTCTGCACATTGGTATTGGCTTTCCTTGGCAGGAATTTGCTTGATGGATGTATAAGAACTGTCTACACGAAACTTACAGCATCAGAATGATGGGAGGAATGATTGGTTCGTGCAATATTTAGAAGTGATTTGCCACAATGTGTTTGACACGTTGCTAATAGTTCAATGTATGGCTGATAACTAAGTTTTTCTTGGTCATATTGTGATGTTCTAGGGTTGTGGAAAACTGAAAGTGAGAGTTGGTTGGGAGGAGAGAGAGAAGTGATCTCTAATTATTGGATTACTACAATCGTACCAAAATGTTTTCTTCAATTAATTTCTTTTTCTATTTTTCTTTTAGTTTTAACATTAAAATGGGCAGCTCAACATCTCTCTAACAAGCCATTCTTTTTCATTATATTATAGTTTAAAAGTTTTATGAAGTTAAATATTTTATTTAAATTGTACTATTCCTATTGTTTCTTTTTTAGTATAATATTCCAATTGTTTTAGGGTTTGGCTGTAAACATTCTTTTAATTTAAAGTTGGTTTTGATTTTGTAATATTTAGAGGTTTTCTTATAAAACTTCGTAAGTTTAGACGACTATTATCAAGGATGTAATCGTAACAATCTTTATAACTAAGGACTTGTATATTTCAAATTTTCTTAGATATTCTATTAGCTTGTGGTTACTGTGGTATACTAGTTTTAACTTACCTAATGCTCTATTTTTTTGAAAGTTACGTAATATATTGGTCAATTGAACCATGTTCAAATTGATATGTAGACATAAAATTGAACACAAATTAATATGTAATATGGCCATTCTAGAATTACTTTTTGTACATCATAAATATAGTTAAGTATTTGTTGAAATAATTTTAGGAGGATTGAGAAACCACGAGAGAGATATATATATATACAACAACATATAGATTGAGGATTTAAATCTCTTATTTCTGGAAGAACATATACCATTACTAGATGAACTATTGAGCTTGAACTTCTCTATAAGTGTGAGACACTGGTAAATGATTTTATTTATATCTCACTCTATTTTGGTAAACAATGTTGGTTATGGTATTAGTAATGAAAGAATTTCAAAGTAGTACTCAAAATTTGCTTAAATTGCAGGTTTAGTCCATGAAAATCCAATTTTATCTATTTAGTCGCTAAATTTTAAAATGTGTACAGTAAGTTCTCGAACTTTCAATTTTGTATTTAATAAGTCTTTTAAACTTTAATGAAAATCTTTGGGATGAGCAGATGTTTGAATTTTTAATTTTTAATTGTTGACAAATCTATAATTTAACATTCCATTTTGGAAGCTTTCCACAACCAAACTAGGGGCTACAGTTATAGAGGTTTGTAATTTCGATGGGTATCACAAATTATAAAGAGCCGTCCACGTGTACAACGACATGGGGATGGTGGGTCCTATCCCTCGTGCATTGTATCGACGTGTCGTACGGTAGGAGGTAGAAGTTTGTATGGGCCCTGTGGTGGGACGACAAGTCGACAACAAACCCAAAAATATCCTTGTCGCTGGCTGAGGCTTTGCTTCTTCCCAATTCTGTCTTCTTCCTTTGATGCATATGTTTACGATCCAAATATTTCTAACAACAAATTTACACATTTGGCATTAAACTTTTAATATATTTTCTTTTACCTTCCGTTCGATTTCTTTTTCTTTAGAGAAATATTTTTAAAGTTTATATCACATTTATGTCCATTTTTTTCTGTACCGTCGAGCCCGTGGGGCATCTTTTATGGGATGAAAAATGGAGGATGGAGTGGAGAAAAAATTTTCTCTAGACTAAACGAGGATAAGAATGGAGAATGCATTTTTCATCCTTGTCCTATTAGCATTTTTTATTTATTATTATAATTTAATGTTAAACTATTATTAATATAATATAAATATTATATTTATATTTTAAATTTTATTGTTTAATGGTCAATATAATAAATATGTTTGAATTGAATATTTACATTTAAATTATATATATAAATAATTTCGTCGGTAATTATTTCTTTTTAAAATTAAAATAATTTCTCTTTAAATTCAAACTGACTTTGTGGAACTAATCACATTAAAAGATTTAGTGAAAAATTAAACTATCTAAATAAACTTTTTCCAAAGAAGTGATTTACGTAATTAAATTCTCTTTAAAAAGAATTAAAAAAAAAAAAAATTCTTGCATAGAACCTGATTCTCGCGAGTTTCTCATAGAAAATCTCCACCTCGGTCTCTGTAGAGAATTTGATGAAAAT
The DNA here is from genome assembly GCA_031780015.1 of Citrullus colocynthis. Lineage (NCBI taxonomy): Eukaryota > Viridiplantae > Streptophyta > Magnoliopsida > Cucurbitales > Cucurbitaceae > Citrullus > Citrullus colocynthis. The sequence continues at coordinate 1,103,689 of QLSR01000165.1, read as the reverse complement.
TGGGGATGATACGAGGAACGGGTAGGGGGAAGTCGCTCCCACCCTGCCCTATGAACATTTATATTTAAAATCTTGGTTAGAATTAAGTTTCAAACTTTATTTAAATTTTGAAGTTTCAAGAAAACTATGCAACTAGGTTAACTAACCAACATTAACTAATTTTTAGAAAATATGTAGTCCTATATGAAATATATTTAGCTTTTTAATATTTAATAAACTTAAAAATGTGAATTTTCTTACTCTTTTTAAAATAAATAAATAAATATATATATGTAAAAGAATGGTCAATAGTAATTTTCTAAAGAGGAGTGTTCCTTGTCGTGGAGTTTTGAGCTTAACATTCAATGCATAATGATTTGTTACACAACATTTTAATTTGGTTGTTTTATCATGTAAGGTTATGCTAGAGAACATTTGTTGTAATAGTGATTGATATAAAAATAAAATAAAATACACACCACATAAGACTTGAATCTTTCGAGCGAGATACTCGCCCCTTAATCTAATTATTTGTGTATTTGTTTCCTAGTATTTACTTCAATTTTCTCCATTATTTGCAGTTCTCTTAACACATACCACCATGTTGGATCACAACATGTTTCAAAAATTACTTTAGAATAATTTACAAAATATGTAAGTTATAAAAATATCATTGTAATTAGAAAAATTATTTTAAATAACATAACCACTTAAAATATTTACAAATAACAGCAAAATATCATAATCTATCTGCGATAAATTGCGATAGGCTACTATCTGTGTCTATCCCGACACAGATAATAGTCTATCCTGGTCTATCGCATAAAATTTTGCTATATGGCTTATTTTCTTATATTTGAACACAACCCTTGTAATTATCATTTATAATGATTAACAATTTAATTTTTTAAAAAAGAATTATTAATAAAAAAGAGTATTTATTTAGAATTTAGATTTTTCTTACAATACTTTCCAAACGACTCGACATTAAAATGTAGGACCGATTTGAATTGATTAAAAAAAAGCGTTTTTTCAAAAAAATTATTTTTATTTAAATTCTTTTTTAATAAAAATTGTTTAAAATACATTTTGAAATCTATTTCGAATGATAGTCAAACACTTCAATTTTTTACAAAATGACTTATTTTTTAAATTAAATACTTGAAAATGTATTTACCATAGTCATAATACATTATTGCCAACAAAATTAATATAGAACTATGAAAGTGAACATATAACTCAATCGTTATTAACATTTACTCTTCTAATAAAGTCAAATATTCAAACTCTTTGTAAGCTCACCCATCCAATTAACACTTGTCTTTAACGACTATCCATATGAAAAGAGAGCTCTTCCACGTGAAGAAGAGGGAAAAAAAAAAAAAAAAAAAAAAAAAAGATTGTAAAGTTAAAAAGAGTCCCTAGTCCAAAGGCTCAATTAATCAAACAACTTAGGTGAGTTCTTGGATTCTAGAGGCTTCTGCTCGTGAGTGTTCACATTTTGTCATTTAATTTTGTTAATCCATCATCTACATTTCATAAATAACTATCATACATTCATCACAAAAATCATTCTTTTTTCCTTCAATTTTAATATTTTTTAAAACTTTTACTTAGGGATCATAAAAATTTGTTCCAAGGCCTCGATTTCATCAGACATGGATTTACTCAAAACTCTCATTTCTAACCAACCAATTTTATTTAAAATTATGAATTTAGTTCTCGGATTATTAAGGTCTCGTTAATAATTATTTGGTTTTTAATTTTTGTTTTTTCAAAATTAAGTTTATAAATACTACTTCTACCTTCAAATTTCTTCTTTTTTTATTTACCTTTTAACAATGGTTTAAAAAACTAATTGAAATTTTGATCTAAAAAAGCAGCTTTTAAAAACCTTTTTTTTTTTTTTGTTTTTAGAATTTGGCTAAGAATTCAATCATTATACTCAAGAAATGGAGAGAAAATAGATCTAATTTCCAAAAATCGAAAACCTAAAATAAAATGGTTATCAAACAGTGACTAAGTCTTCAACTTTTGAAGGTGACTAATATAACTCTAAACTAATAATTTTGTGTATAATCGGTCTATAAACCTTTAGTTTTGTACCTAATTTGTTCTTACCAAAAATTTGAAAATTTTAAAAATGAGTTGATTTATTAGGTAGATATATAAAATTTTAAAAATGTCCAAGAATAGAAAATAAAACTTTTTTTCTATTTTTATTTTTTCAACAAAAAGAAAATTAACGCTTGAAAAGAAAACAAAAATAATTAAATTTTAAATCTAATTCTTATAGTTTAGAAAGATATTAGATTTTAGCGTTCAAGTTCTTATAGATTATTTAAGAAAATTTTATCAAATTATATTCATTAAATTCTAATTACAGTTGTATAACTGAAATTTTAACTAAATTTTAACTAGACAGTCAAAGGTCAAATTTGTAATTTAACTAATTTTTGGCATGGGCATCACTCCATCGGCCCTATTAATTCTCCACTTTGCCACATCGTTTCTAAGAATGGAGGCTTTCCTACAAGCCTGCTGTCTCTCCCATTTTTCTCCCATTAAAGCTTTCAATTCTCTGATTTCATCCTTCCTTTAAAATTTTCAATCCCATCTCTCAAATTCCAAGTTCCAAGACTTATAAGCATGCTGTTGAGAACTTCTTCAACCCCAATTCTCAATTCTTGGCCTCACCAATCCAAATCCTGCCCTTCAGAATCGGACCATATCCACCACCTTCAAAGAACCAAATCCATCTCCTTAACATCTTCTTTTCACCCTCCTCCACCCTCTTTATCGACTGAATCGGCGAAGAGAGTAACCCAAAACTTGCTAGAATCAGATTCCGCAGATCCCAGAAAGAAGATTCCCATACCCAAGAGTTCCAAAGTTCGTTCAGAAGTGAAATCCAGGGAGAATGGAGTACCAGTTCGAGATCAAGATCTGAAACCCACGTCAGATTTCTCTTCGTCTTCGATTCATGGAGTGTTTTTGAATTCTGGGTTGGGTCTGAAATTCCCAAATGATGAGAAGAGGGATGCATATGTTCTGCAGACGCTGGTGGTTGGCGGCGGAATGGGGAACGACGGCGGCCGGGTTTGTGGCGGCGGAAGAGGTTCAGACGGTGGAGGTGGAGGGGATAATGGTAGGTCGGAGTTTAACAATCACCATGGAAGCAATAGCACCGATGCTTATTATCAGAAGATGATTGAAGCGAACCCTAACAATGCTCTTCTACTTGGAAATTATGCTAAGTTCTTGAAAGAGGTATTTTAGTTATTTTGAAATCTCTTGGAAAATTCTTCAACGGCTACCCCTTCTTATTATGCTCTGCCATTTTAGGTCCATGGAGATTTTGCCAAAGCAGAAGAGTTTTGTGGAAGGGCAATTCTGGCTGACCCAAATGATGCAAGTGTTCTATCGCTTTATGCTGATCTAATTTGGCGTACACAGAGGGATGCTCAACGAGCTGAGACCTATTTTGATCAAGCTGTTAAAAGTTCGCCAGATGATTGGTAAGAATATGAATATCTGTTTATGAACTTCTCTGCTTATTGAGAACAGATTGAATTTTCAGCTTGAGGATTGATTGATTCTTGTTTAATTTGCTAGAAAGTGATTCGGTGATTCATCCGTTTACTTTTGATTGTCTTTTTATAATGGATCAAGTTGATTTCGCAATGAATGAACATGAACATGAACAGTTCAGCTTCAATATCAGTACAGTACTAAGCTCCACTTTGATAACTATTTGATTTTTGAAAGACTAAATTTATAAACACTACTTTTAGTTGCAAGTTTCTAGGTTTTAAAAGTTGTTATTATTATTATTATTATTTTTCTCGTTTTCAAGATACGAGTAGATTTTAAAAACTTGGTTTTGTTTTTGAAATTTGACTAAGAATTCAAATGTTTCCTAACCACAGGAAGAAAATTAGAACATAAAAAAACAAAAAACTGAAAGTGAAATCACTATCAAACAGATCTAAATATTCCTTGGTTGTGAATATTCCAATTTGATTGTAACCTGTGTCTTTTCTTCAAGAGTTAAGAAAGTTCTCTTTGTTGCCTGTGGATCAAGGAACATGTGGTGTAGTAACCATCAATTTCAGTTGTTAAGTTATATATACAATTTCTTGATCAACTATTGAAATGGAGAGAATATTTCTCAAGTCCTTTCTTCTCTGTTTATGATATTGTTTCAATTCAAAGTTAGTTTGGTTGTTGCTAAATCTTTTTTGTTTACAGCTATCTCCTAGCTTCATATGCACGGTTTCTCTGGGATACCGATGTCGATGAAGAAGACGATATGGTAAACCAGTATGAAACAGAGGAAAGTCACCCGTCGCTGCCCGGTTACTCTCATGGAGCTCCTCACCATTCTCCTCTGGCTGCAGCTTTCTAATCTCATCAAATATGTAACACACTACTTGCCACCGTAAGAAGACTTCAATAAAGCATCAGCTCACATTACCACCTTTTTGCTGTTACTATATATAAATGTAATTTTATTAGAATGGATATGATTCTCTAACTGTAACCCTTTCTATAACATATCCTATGTAAAAAGTTCATGAATAAAGCCCCTTTGGCCTTTTTCCCTTATGTTTGTACATAGAGGAAGATTTAACATTTTCTTCTCTGGACGATCGTGTACGAGAGATCTCGATCCCGATAGGGTTTGAAGAGCTGTGTGTTTGATTAAAGGATGAACAAAAAAGAAAAAATGAAGATGCTTGTGTCTGGGTTGCAAATTGCAATGAGATCTTTTTCTTGTTGTATGTGGTCATTTTGCAGATATGCTATGGTTGTGGCTGGTGGATGGTTTTGACCAAATGTGGGTCAGTTTTGGATGTCATTTTCTTTCATCTTATCAGCCAAGCTGTTCCAAAGCATGCTTTTAAGTATTTTAATCTTGTAATATCATATTTAAGGTCAAATTACAATTAAACCCTTCATACTTTTGGGAACTCATTGTTATCTTCAAATCATCTACCTCAAAACTGGTCTCCACTTGCTTATTTCAACACATTGATTGGTGGGTGTGTTCAAATTTTAACATATTTCAAGAAAAGCATGGAAAAGGCAGTTAATTAAGATGTATAAAATGTCATGTGTGTTATCTAAACGGATTTTCTTTTTAATTATTAAAACTATTTATAAAAATATCGTCATTTCCAAACTTATTATAAAAATATTATTAAGGAGAAAATCTTAACCTCCTCGATCAAGTTGAGTGGTTAAATTCTAAAAAAGAAAATTTTAACCTTCTCAAATCTTTTACAAATGTTAGAAAAGAGGTGTGATTTAAATTTAAACAATATTAATAAAAATATTATTTTTAATCGATCTCTAAAGTCATTTTTTTAATCGGTCTTCTAATCTCCCTAGACAAAAGAAGTGTTTTTTCCTTTAAAAATTTATAAATATATAAAAAAAAATTATCTGTAATAAACTATTTGTGTCTATCGTGATCTATCACAGTCTATCATAAATAAAGAAGGATAAATTTATATACTTATTGAATGTTATCTATTTTGATTGACAGACCGATTAAAAATAATTTTTTTATTAATATTGTTTGAATTTAAATCACTCCTCTTTCTTAAGATTTGTAAAAGATGGACTAGCATTTAATCGACAAACAATTGACGGAGGAGGTTAAGATGGTCTCTTTTTAGACAAACAAACTTAAGAAACAAAAAAAAAAATAATAATAATAAAATTAATACCCTGTTGTTTTAGAAGACGAATTTTTATAATAAATTTGGGAATGACTACATTTTTATAAATATTTTAAATAATAACAGTATTAATTTTTTTTAAAAAAAAAAAAATCCTATCTAATCTGACCCAGTTTTGGTGTCCAGTTGTGGAAAAGAAAATTAGTAATGGAAGATGCTTGAGATACAAACAAGCATTGAAAAAGCCTATTAATTTGCGATGCCCCATGTGACGATCTTGCACTTTTGCTTGCTATATGGTTAAAGTCAAATATTAAACCATGATCATAAATTATTAAATTTTGTTATTGATAATATAACGTTATTTTAAGTCACTGTATTTTATATTATTGCGTACAGTATTGATTTCTATATTTTGCTTTCATTATTATTTAAAATTATAGATTAGAAACTAATTCAAACTAATTGAAGTAATAAATTCAATCAGATCTAACAATATCAAATCAATCATAATCTTTTTTCTTTTGTGGTAGAAATTTCTATATCATTCGGGAATTCCAAGTCAAACTATAAAGGGACCTTCTTCATTCTTCAACATTATATACATTCTACTCAACGTAACTTATAACTTATCTCATAAATATTTAGGACAGAATTATTTTAAGATTTCTTCATCAATTAGTACAATTTCTAAAAACAACATTTTTATGTTTTCCGAGTATTTAGAATTTAAAATTTTAATATGCTTAATTATATTTTTTAAAAATAAAAATATTGAAAAAATATAGTTGTTGAGGGTCACTCAAAGCAAGATCTAAAGTCTACTAGTAGGTCTAAACTCAAAGGGTACTAGAAAAGGGCATTGGGGATCATCCGTCCCAAAAGAAAAATGTTAGTGCCTTAGGACTTTAGTCGACCGGCCAAGCCGAGGAATATGTACCAATAAGAAAACAATAACCGAGTTGAGTTCATATTGACATCCTACAACTTCGAACACCAAAAATTAACACTACCATTGTAAAAGTTCACTCACATACATAACAAAATTTAGAATAATCAAATTAATTAACTAAGTACCAAAAAATCAAATTAGATATACTTGGCTGAAAAATCAGTCACATCAAATTATAGTAATTCTGTAGAGAAATGATCAGGATTACATACATGCAAGTCACTTTTAATGCTCACTTCAATCATAAGTATATATATCTAAATCATTATTTCATTGACATGATTTTGGCTGCACTAGATTCGAAACTGATTGGAATTGCATAATTTGAAAAAAAAAAAAAAAATCAAACTAAACAAAAAGAAAGATAGTTTTAATTTAAAAAAAAATGGAGAAAATTCCAAACTCCAATTACTCCCATTAGCTGTAAAGAATGATCATTAATGAAATTGACATTCACGGTCTTAAGCAATCTAAATATATGTCATGGATGATTAAAGCCTTTTTTTTCCCTCCCAAAAAGCAAATTTGGTCTATTGTACATGACAAGTTAGAGCTTGAGCAATAAAATTATTGTTATGTAAATTAAATTAAAAAAAAAAAAATTCATGATGATGTCTTGATAAAAAGTTTGAACTTCGTTGTTCACCTTTAAAAAAAATTCAAGAGAATCATCAAGTTTGTTTCAAATGAAGATTGTATTATATACATATAAATAATGTGGAGTTGGAAATCTAAATTTTTAACCTCTGAAAATTTTTTTTTAATGTTTTAAGGTGCTTTTGATTTAATTTTTCAGGTATTTAATTTTAAAAATAAGTCATTTTAGAGAAAAAAAAATTAAAAGCAACTTTTGAAACGCTATTAGATTGTATTTTTAACTATTTTTATCAAAAGAGTTTAAATAAAAATGAATTTTTAAAATTAAATAATTTATGAGAGTTTTAATACTATACTCTAATTTTTTTTTTTTTTTAATTTGATGAACTAACTTCTGCTAAAATTTTATATTTACCTTTCTTCATGAGTGTGTATATATATATTTTTTTTAAAAAAATTATTTTTGTTGAAGTGACATAAAATGAAACTTAATTAAAGTTTAGAAAAAAAAATGAAAAAAATGAATTCACCGAAGGTAAATTTTTTTAAAAAATCTAACTAAATAATAACTAAAAAGTTTTTGAATTAGAGATGAAGTCAAAATCAAGTTTTGGTGTGGGTTAAAAGGATTTAGATATTGACATACGATGATGAACTGATGAGTTCAATATCAATATTGATGATCATTCAAAATTAAGAATCAAAATATATATTGATGCCAATATAAAAAATTTTAATTTTACAAATATATTGATATTAATACCAACGAATGAAGCTAATAGCAACAATTAGAAAATTGTAAGGGCTAATTGATCAAACTAAAAATTAATGATTGTAATTATAACAAATTACATAGTTCATGAGTGATTTATCAAATAAGGGTGTAGTTGTAACAATTTCCATAGTCTAAAGATGGTTAATGCAAATTTAAGTTGGATACTGTCAAATCGAACATGACTCAATTGATATATGAGCGTGTCAGTAAGCACGTGATTGTGAGAAAATTTTACGTACTAATTATATATAATTTAGTAACGATTGACATATGGTTGGTGGTATGTATTTACAGTGAAGAGAAAAGAAGAAGAAGAAGAAAGAAATCTTGTGATGTAATAAATGGGCTCCAATGATGAAAGTTTAATGAGGCCCAAATTTAAAACATTGCAATTCCATGTCATCTTATATGGTTCAAGGAAATTTAGTTGTAGATTGTTATGTGTTTGACACCCTTCTAGCGAAAAGAAAGTGCTTTCAAATTAAACAATTTTTTTAATTAGAAAAGTGTTTAAAGTGGTTTGATTACTGAAAATTAAAAAGAAAAAAACGCTTTTAATTAAAGAATCATGTTAGTTCTTTTTGAAAATTTAAAATATACAATTTTTACCAAAACGTTACAAATTTTCTACAGCATTTTTAATCATATATATAGATATTCTAAAATGCATGCCAAACCAATGCTATATGTGTCTCGGCTCATGAGTGATTATTAAAAAAAGAAAAAAGAAAAAAAAAATTAAACATAACTCAATTTTGTTTTTGATACAATTTATATTAGTTACAAATTATACATGAAATTGAAATTACAAATTTACTTCTTAAATCTTCAAATTTGTGTTTTGTGGGTCTTGATTTTAAATAGGATAATCGTTTTAACTACTAAAAATATTTTTTATGTTTATTCGTGATAGACATTGATAGACATCTATCGATATCTATCAAATAAACGGTGATAATAATAGTAACCTATAAATGTCTATCACCATCTACCAATAACATTTTTCTATTTTGCTATCTTTAAAAATAACCCTTTTTAAACATTGTGTGTGATAGGTTATTGACTTGTTCAACAATTATTTATTATTTTTTTTAATTTACAAACTATAAAATTGGAAATTTATGACCCTACTTAAATACAAAATTTTATATATCTTTTACATGAGATCTACTAAACATAATAATATTTGTAAGTTTATTGATTCACTATTGGACGTATTTACAATGACTAACCTATCGGACACAATATTAGAAGGTTTAAAACAACATAAAATCAGGGAAGAGACTGTGTGTTTGGTTGATTGAGGCGTCAGTGAAGTTCGTTCTCCAGTTTGGTAGTGGAATTTTTCGTTGTTCTAATCTTTGTTAGCTTTGTTATATGGTGTTTGAAAAAATATACACATCTAACTTAGTGAACACGTGGCACCAGGAGAGTGGACCAGCAGTATAATCGAAATTGGAATTAGAAAAAAAAAAAGAAAAAAAGAAAAAAAGAATCGTGAGCGGACCTCAAAGTCAGATTCCAATACAGTTGATAAACGACGTTATCCAAAAACGCCACTCACTCGCTCACTCCACATCCACATGTGCCCCATTTTTATTTTTAACTCCTCCACGCTCTTCATCATCTCGTGACTTTACATTTACCATCTTATATATCAAGTTTTATGAAAATAAAATCATTTATCTACTTTTGATATTTGTTGCTTACATTATAATCTATTGACTTTTTTTTTTTTTTAATTTATAATAAAATGCGCTAAATTATTTATAAAAATACAAAAATTTTACTGTCCATTCATTATAAACGGGTGATTTCTTTTTATATATAAATAGTTTGATAGTATTCTATTTATAATTATTTTTCGTATATTTATATTGTTATTTTTTCATCAATGTTTTGAAATAAATAAAAAATAAAAAAAATTAATTTTGTTTCTTTTAACTTGACCATGAATTCTTGTATTTCTTTAACAAAATTCAAAATTATAATTAAAAAAATTAGGAAGAAACAAACATAAATTTTAAAAAACAAAAAAACAATACCATTACCAAATGGGACTTACTTTATTATTTTACTCCTCAATATTCTAATATTTTATTTAATAAGTTATTGAACTCTAATAAATATATTGATATTTGGGACATATTAGATGCATAATTGAAAGCTATGAGATCTGTTTAATCTTTTTTAAAATTTAAGGACGTATTGACTTAATCTTGAAAATTTTAAGGTGCGTTTGGTAGAGAATTTGAAAAACAAAAATTTGAAAACAAAAGATTCAATAAAAATAGTTTTGAAAAATAGAATTTGGATTTTTTGCCAAACATGTATTTGTTTAATGCAGTAAATTTGAAAACATAAAATAGAATTCAATTGTTAATCAAAACAGGCCATTAGAGACTACGCTTACGATGGTTTTTAAAGAAAATTATTTTAAACGACAAAACTGCTAAAAATATTTACAAATAATAGCAAAATTTCATAGCATATTTATAATAAACAGCAATAGACCACTATTTATGTCTATTATGACACAAATAAACATTGATAGTAGTTTATCGTAGTCCAACTTAGATAGACAATAAAATTTTGCTATATTATAAATATTTTGGTTTATTTTCTATATTTAAAAAAACCCTTTTTCTAATCACTAAATTTGATAATTTTCAATTAGGTCTATTTCGTTGGTAAATGTTAAATATGACGATAAGCAGATATGATGCTCAAGGAGATGAAGAAAATTAAAGAGAAATTAGACCAACAAGAAAGTTTCTTATTCATTTTCAAATTTTTTAAAAAATTAATAAAATTTCGACATCTTTTTCTATGAAGTGATCATCTAATCTAAATATTTTGTCTACTAACGAAATGCTATGTCATATAAAATCCATTATCGGTCAATTTTGACATTTAGTGAAAACATACCAAGAATTAAAATAAAAAAATATATATATAAGAAAAATTATTATAATAAAAAAATATCAAACTATTAATAAATATATAAAAAATTTACTGTTTATCAACAATAGACCAGGATAAACTTCTATCATTTAGCGTTATTGCGGTCAATCGCTAATAGACAATAATTTTTTGGGTTCATTTTGTTATATTTGAAAACAACACCATATAAAATGTTGGCGATCGGATTAACATTTTGAACCATTAAAATTGAAATAAACCCAAACGAACAGTAGAGATAGAAAGTATGTACATATAGTTTTTAAGTTATTCCAAATAGAGATTTAATGTTCTTTTAGAAAATAAATAATATAAGGACATGACATTCACATCATGTTTTGATTGTTTTATTTGATGGTATCAAAAGTGAAACACGATTAATAATTTCCAACACAATATTGATATTCGTTTAATTTATTTTATTTTGGGCCAATCCAAACGTCGCATTGTAGATAGAAACACAAATTACCATTTCAAATATTGATAATTTGACTTTTGTTTTTCTAATGAAAATTTAAGCATAATTTCAAATTAAATAAGTTAGAAACTAAAATAAATTTAAGGTCAAAGGATTGGTTTTTAATAAATTTAAAAACAAAAATAAACATTTTAAAAATTTAGTGGGGGGGGGGGGGGGAATAGAAGGAAATTAAAAAGAAGATAAAACATAAAACAGAACACAGTTGAGGAAAACTAAAATAATAAAAAAATTACTTCATGAAGACATATTCTGGGACGGAATGTCAGCATATTTAGGGACAGATAGGCATCGCTGATTGGTGGAGCTGAGCTCTAAAAAACTTCATGAAGTTTCGATCTCTCTTGATTTAACTAAATGCGTCTTAATCTAAAATACATAAATAAAAAGTGAAAAAGAGAGAGATAAATAAAGAGTCTATAGCAGAATTTTGACTCTCGAAGGCAAAGCATATTGAAGACGAACGGTTTCTTCGAGCACTCTCTCTTTGCGAAGTGAAAGAACAAGATGGAAAACGAAGTGACGCTGCAAAACAAGGAACACCTTCAAAACCCAGTTGAAGGATCTAAAGATGAAGTTTCCGTTCAGCTTCCAGCTCCACCTTCTTGGAAGAAACTGGTGTTTCTCACTCTCTTTTCTCTTTTTAAGCTCTCTGATTCTTTTCATTTGTTTGCCCTCTTGGTTTTAAGTTGATTCCGTTTCTGGGTGTCTCTAATTTTTTATTGATGTTCAGTTTTTTCCCGTTATATCGCTTTTTTTTTTTTTGGTAAATTTTACTCTGGGTTTTGGTTGTTGCTGAGTTTTAGTTCTAGGGTTTGTCAATGTAACCGCTCTTTGCCTTTGAAGGGCTTTTATGATTAGGGCTTTCCTTATTTAGGAAGTATATAGCTTAGAAATTTGCTGATTTTGGTGAGAGTTTATGGCTTTCTGATGATATTTATGACTTGAGGAACTACTCTGCTATTTTGCTCTGATACCCTGACAAATTTCAGAGAAATTCAGAGAGGTTTAAAGGATATGAAAGCTTTCTCATTCGAAAATTAGTGACTTCTCTGTACATCAGTTTATAGGATATAAATAATCCTTCAAAGACAGAAACTAAGGCCCATATTCTTTTTTTTTTGGAAATCTTGTTTCTTCTCAATTTCTTGCTTTAGTTTTCACTTTATTTTCACGCACACACACATACTATATTGTGTTTTTAAAATTTGGTTTGGATTTTAAATATATTCTTTGAGGCTAGATATCAAAATGAAGCAATTCATAGGAGCGGAGTACTAAGTAGTGTTTATAAGTTTAATTTTCAACTATCAAAATAAAAAAATAAAATGGTTGTCAAATAGAGCCTAAAAACTTAGTAAATTGACAAATGTGTAATTACAATCTGTTAATAAACTCAGAAAAAGAAACTCCAGTACTTGTTAAGGAGCTATCTTAACAGCTGAGAGGGGGAAATTAAATATTTGGGTGTTTTTCTTCTTTGACCTGAAAACTATGGTCCTTTGGTTAGGATAAGAGTTGTTACTTTCACCAGCTGGTGTTTGTAAAAAAACATCTCTCTCTGTGGCTTTTAATTTATCATCATCATCATCATCATTTTGCTCAAGTAACTTAGTGCTCGAAGAACTTGAAAGGGTTCTGTTTCTTGAGTCTGAATGTTTTTCTAGTTTCCTAATGAGAAATACATTTTCTTTATAATGGTCATTTAGTGGAGGCATGGAGCATGTGTATCTAACCTCGTAAAAAGAGAGACTAACAGAGGTAGTTAGGAGAAGGAGGAGAATTCTGTAAAGAATGCTGTAACCTTGACTTTGTAACTTAATTACTACTTTGGTAGTCCAAAGATGCATCGGAGTGTTTGCTGTCGGTAACTTTGGTTCTCTGTCTATCCTCTTCCTCTGTGTCCCACGGGAGGAGTGATGACAATCATGTTTCAAGCCGTGATTTCAGGTACAAGGTTCAGCAGTACATCGAGAAAGAAATCTGATTATGAAATAAAAAATGGAAATGAGGAATTGATAGTTTCAAACTTAAGCTTTAGCCTGTAGATGAATCATGGCATGAGGTCCATATCCCAAATACTGTTTTGAACTAATAATGTTTGAAGGATGTACAAGAACCAACCATCCTCTGTCATTAAGAGCCTTCTTTACAAAACTTTTGTTTCTCCAATAGTTACAAACTTTTTTTGCTTTCGATCTTTGGCTTTTACGATGACAATTGTGATATTTCATGTTTTATTCTATTCCAGTTTTCACCCAAGAAGGGAGGTGCACCAAGGAAGAATGATATCATATTTATAGCACCTACTGGCGAGGAGATCAGTAATAAAAAACAGCTTGAGCAGTACTTAAAATCGCACCCTGGAGATATTTCAGTATCGGATTTTGATTGGAGTACAGGCGAGACACCTAGGAGATCAACTAGGATTAGTGAGAAAGCCAAGGCAACTCCACCACAGGAAGAGCCCCCAAGGAAACGAGCAAGAAAATCTCCAGGTTCAAAAAAGAAGGAAAACAAGGAAACAGAGAAATCTGAGGGTGTAAAGGAAACTGAAATTAAAGATGCTGAAATGTCTGAGAAGGAGAATGCTGAAACTGAGAAAGAAAAGGAGAACTCCAAGGACGAAGAACTTAACAAAGAAGATGAAACAAAACAAAAAGAACTTGAAACTGCCAAGGGTGAAGAGCCTAAAAGTGAAGATGAAAAAGAAGAAAAAGAAATTGAAACTGCCAAGGATGAAGAGCCTAAAAAAGAAGATGAAACAAAAGACAAAGAAATTGAAACTAACAAGGGTGAAGAGGCCAAGAAGGAAGGTGTAGAATCAAAAGAAACAAAACAGAAAAACACCGCAGGGGAGGAAACTTTACAAGATAATAAAGAGGATACTGGCATTAAAAATGCTTGTGGCAGTGCAACGGAAACCAATAACGGCCAGGTAAATACTGATGATGGCAAAAAAGTAGAAGATCATGGTCATGAAAATGTTCAAAATCAAGAGGTTGCCACAGCTGGTGCAAAAGTGGCTCTGGAGGTTGGTCAAGATAAAGGAGAAAACGGGCCACAAACTGAATCAGAGAAAGCTATTGATTCATGCTGTATGAAACAGAAAATGGCAAACCTCGGTATTACTAAGGAAAATGGGGTTGCTGATCAGGAGAATTGCCGTGGTACTGGAAGAACACCAGCATCCGAGGGAACAGTCACGGAAAATGAAGACACACACAAGCACGATGGAAAACTTGACATCCAGGTTGAGAACAGAGGGAATGAAAACGAGAGCGAGGTGACTGCAATCAGTAAGTAAAACAAGTTATATGTCTCCAATACCCCCTCCCCCACTTCTCCGGTCATCATCACAACTTGCACAGCCAAATGGACTTGCCACCACCCTTTTGTAAGTTGGCTGGTTCTCTCCTTTTGTAACTTCGAAATTGCTGAAATGACTGTAATTTTAATGTTAAGGCTAGACTTGGTTGGAAAAAAAAAAGTTAACTATTCTGATGGTAGATGAGATGTAGCTTTGTTATTTTTGTTTTCTTTTTTGGCTGGTAGAACCCCAACCAACTGACTGTTATTGTTAGTGAAACTTGATCACCTGTAGTTTTTGTATTTCTCTTATGCCATAGTAGGTTAAATTTACCATCTCTGACATCAGGCATTTGTATCTGTTGGATCATAATAAATGAAGTAGAAGAAGTTCCCAATACTTTGCTTCTCTTGACTTCTCAATGTTTGAAGTTTTGTAGCCTTGTTATTCAAGCCAAACATTTGCTTGAACAAGATGGGGATAGCTGCTGCTGACTTGGTATTACTAGTTAGTGAATTCGTTGAATGGTCCCTAGCATGGTGGTTGCCTAGTTGATTTTTCTTTCAGGACCACTGTCAGCTGTATATTATAGTTTTGTAATATGAACTTATTTGAGTATTAGGACAATATCTTTATCTTTATTGGTATATGAAGTTGTTCAAGCTCGTGGGCTCATAGCTCTATAATGGAAATGAGGCTTCTGGTCCTCCTTCAGGATAAAAGGCAAAATCTTTTGACATGCCTTACCCTGTTGTGGGGTATTTGGAGGTGGTTAGATTTAATGCCTCTGAGCATGTCGGTAACAAAGGATTTCTTTAATTATCAACGTTGTCCTGTTCTCTATTTCTATAGTTTGAGTTTGAACTCCTTCTATATCCTTTATTTTGTTTTACAATGGCAGGTAAAAAAAAAAAAAAAAAAACATCTTTAGTAGTTTATGACTTTTAGTTGGATTCTATTAGAAAAAATGTTTGGGTTTAAGGCTGCATTTATGGAAGCATAATGAAAATTGGTCTAATCGCAATGAAATTGATTCATATGTCAGGGAATCAGATTTTGAGCCCATTTACATTAGGCAATATGCAATTTTAACTTGATTCTTATGAGATTGCTTACATTAACACGGGTAATAGAAAGAAGCATGTGTGAATACTATAATGATTATAATGACTAGCACTTTTAGGGATAATAACAAAGCGTGTATAGTAACATTTTAAAATAATTGTAAATATAACAAAATCTATCAATGGTAGATTTTATTGTAGGTTGCAACAGATTTCTACTAGAGTTATAGTCTAACTTTGAAAGCTGAATCTAAATTTTACTATATCTACAAATTCTTTTGCATCGTATTTTAATACTTTGGACTCAGTTGTTGTATTTGCAATTGCCTCCTACTATAATGCCTTTGAGATATAATAAAAGATTACCAAACTTTTGAATGCTTGTGGTTTTAGTTTTTCAAACATAGTTTTTTTTGCACATGCATTGTCTTCCTTGCATTTAGACCATTATCGATATCATTGTTATCAATAATACTTTACCACATATTGACCAATAAAAAATGAAATTATTACACGATTCTAACCAACATAAAGTATATACCGTCATTGCTCGTATTTAGATCAGTATATGGCCATTGATATACGATTATCGATGATTTTAAACGCAACGAAACTGTATAGAAAGTAATTAAATGAGATGGATGACATGTGAGGGCAAAATCTGAAAAATATCACACAAAAAGAAGAATGAGTCCCACGTAATAATTTGTAGTAATAAAATTAGTCACCCTCTCACTTGGAATGAGATAGATTATGGATTACGTCATGGGGTCCAACATTCATTGTGATTACATAATGTTGGTGAACACCTACAATCGTATTTAATTGAGACTTACTTTTCATATTACCATTTGTTAATTATGATTGCAAGTAGTAAACGGGAGTTAGGTTCACCTACAATCGTATTTAATTGAGACTTACTTTTCATATTACCATTTATTAATTATGATTGCAAGTAGTAAACGGGAGTTAGGTTCAAAACGAACAATTTCATGCTATTATGAACAAAGAAACTATGAATACGTTGAAAAACTATTCATGAATTTTTCTATTTAACGTGTACGATATGTATGTAGAAAGGAAACAAGTAGTCTAGGGTTTGGTGAGTGAAAGTCTTTTTCATGAGAAGAAAGTATGGGCTTGAACTTCTAGAGTCATCTCTAAAGAGCCAATTTCAAGGATTGGAACATTCAATAAATAATAACAAACATAGTTCCAAAGAGAGAAAATGGGGAAGTTAGAAGAAAATCAAAAGTTCAGTGGGAAAATAGGAAGTCTATTACAAATTATATGATATATAATGTTTGGGAAGTTTCTTGGAACCTAACCAAGAAACTTTATAATGGACCCATAAATAATTATTCAATAAATTAAACTTGGTCCATTTTATTAGTCATTTGCATTTCCCGTGTCATGAAAATTAAAAAAAAATAAAGGTTTTTAAAAAAATTCATTTTCGTTTAAATACTTTTGTTATCAAACACTTAAAGTAACTAATTTTTTAAATTAATTTCTTAAAAAAATATTTCAAAACACACGCTGCTCTTTGAAAAAGTCTTAGTTTAGTTTACATGCCAAAAAATAAAAAAAAATAAAAAAATCAACCATCACTAATGATTCTAAAAAAGCAGGCCAAACCAAACTTTGAACTCTTCCTTAGACTCCATTGTCAACTAAAATTAATAATTCATATAAACAACAAGACTAAATCCACATCTTAAATCCAAAATTCCTTGGCTTCATTTTCAATTTTGAAATTTCAAAAGTTAAATCTCCCCCCCCCCCCCCC
>QLSR01000165.1:994059-1085597 GCA_031780015.1 Citrullus colocynthis | reverse complement strand
AAAAAAAAAAAAAAAAAAAAACAAAAAAAATCATAAAAATCTTTTACTTTTCCTTTCTGTTGCAGCCCCGCGGCCTTCTTGTCACCTCCGTCGCCGATAGGCTTACAGATAACAAATGGCCGATAGGTTTTCTCTTGTTCTGCCTTTTGCTCTCTTTTTGTTGCTTCAATACTCCGCCGCTCAGACCGTTCATACCGTCGGTGACTCCGCCGGCTGGAGGATCCCTCCAAACGGCGCCGCTTTCTATGGCAACTGGGCTACTGGAAAAACTTTCCGCGTCGGTGATTCTCTCGGTGAGTAATTAAGTCCTCCTTTGAATGCTCTGTTTCTCTGAACTTCTCTCTTACTCTTTTTTTCTTGGTTATAGTTTTCAATTTCGCGACTGGTTTGGATGAATTGACGAGAGTTTCGAAGAGGTCGTTTGATTTGTGCAGTGACGACGATGAAATTGGAGATTCCATTGAAACAGGGCCTGCAACCATTCTGTTATCATCTCCAGGTGAGTATTATTTCATCAGCTCTGAGGATAGGCACTGCCAGCAAGGTCAAAAGTTAGCCATCAATGTCATCGCCGCCCCTGGAGCTCCGACGCCGCCGTCTTCCAACGCTCCTCCACCAACCCCAGGACGAGCTCCAGTGACCCATGTCGTCGGAGACGCCGCTGGGTGGGCGGTTCCTCAAGGCGGTGCGATCTTCTATGTCAACTGGGTTGGCAGAAAAACCTTCGTTCTGGGCGATTCTCTATGTAAGGATAATCTATTCAATGTGGTAAGAAATTTGAAATTTGAAATATGGAAATTTGAAAATTGTCAGTGATTCTGTTTTTGCAGTGTTCAATTTTACAACCAACGATGATATAGTTAGAGTATCGAAAACGTCGTCCGATTTATGTAGCGATGACGACGAGATCAGCGACGACATCGATAATGGACCGGCTATCCTAATGTCAACTCCCGGCGAGTATTATCAGTGGCAGATACAGAGGTGCAAATCAATGGAGCACAAATGTATATATAGATTTAAAAGTTTGAACATAAACTTTTAAATGGTTGTTAGCATGTAGTTTTGAAAATGTTTAATAAGTCTTTGAAATTTTATATTTTTTATTTAATAGATTCACAAAATATCGATATTAAATATTAAATAAACATAAATTTTAACATTTTACTTCATAGGCACACATCTTTTTAAATTAATTTATCTATCAAGTATAAAGTTTAAACTTAAAATTTTATAAACACAAACTAGTTCTTTTCTCTAGTAAAACAGTTAATTTGAAATGCGAGAAAATTCCAGATTTTTGGACATGTTTTAAGTGTATTAGAAATTAAAATATTATGTATGTATATATATATATTTAAAAGAAAAGTGAGCCTCTTATGAATTGAACCTCAACTTGATGTTAAAAACTTAAAACAAACTCCCAAGACACCTTTGAAGCAGAGTTTTATTAATAAAATATATTTAATATAAATATAAAATTTTAATATTTAATAAAAATAATATACAAATATGTAAGATGCGAAGGAATGTCCCTAGCCATTCATAGATCCACTCCTGAGTATTACTTGATAAGCAATGGAGATAGGCAGTACCAGGAAGGTCAGGGGAATTAGCAATCAATGTCTGTACCGTAGCTGGACCAATGGCCCTCACTTCATCAAATCCTCCACCTTCCAACACTCGTCTGCCACCTCCACGCCTTGCCCCTATTTCAACTCCCCAACCTCTGGTTCGACTGCTGGTGTGGTTCACCATCTACACCTAGTGGCATCGAACCACTGTACTCCTCTGCCAACATTGTTGCCGCTGCTCTCTCCGCCACAGTTTTTGGCCTTGTTCTAAGCTTCTTCTAGATCGTTTTATTACATTATATATTATATATTCTTTTTCATGGTTATTATTTTGAGTGGTGAACTTTGGCCTTGCTGTTAGCATTCATATTTGTGTTCTCCTTGTACTTTGTCATTTCATTATTACATACTTATAAATAAATAAATAATTTAAAATTTAGATTTTTCTTTTTTCCATTTTGATATTATCGGTGTAAACTATTTCAAACTTCTTATTGCATTTTGATATCAATATGTAATGCTAAGTTTAAATATATAGAAGAATGTTTGATGAATAAAAATTTGAATTGAAAATTTTATATTTTAAAAATATTAGTAACCTTTCTTATACGTTACACACACACACGCATATGGTCTTATACTTGTATTACTATATCATTTTATACAGGAAAATTATTTTAAACGACAAAACGATTGAAAATATTTACAAATAATAGCAAAATATCACCGACTATCTGCGATATATCACAATAAACTACTATCTGTGGATCATGATAAACTACTATCTATTTGAGTCTATCATAGATTGATAGTAAAATTTTGCTATATATGTAAATATTTTGGTTCATTTTCTTATATATGAAAATATCACTATATTTATTCTAGTTTTATTTAATTTCATATTTTTTTTTTAATATTTTTTTCTCCAACAACTCCTAAAAACAATGATTTAATACTTTGAAAAGAAAGTTTTCATAATATACATTGAATTGAGATGGTAATTCTAATTCAATATATGAAAATAATTAAATAAAATTTTTATTTATTAACATTTTACTTATTTTTAGAACAAAAATGTAAACAAATGACCTGAGTAACCTGAACCAACGCAACTCAAATATTTTATGGGTGGGTTAGGTTGAGTTCATTTTTTAATAAGGGTTATTGAAGAAATTTACAACATGAACAATTAGGTTGGGTCTAAAAAGTCTTTCAACCCAACCCACGAACACCTTTAGATCCCATGTAATGGTCAATGTTAATCGGATTGTTCATCCTCTTGTTTGGAATGAGATTACAAATTTCATTGTGGGATCCAACATTCATTGTAATTTATCGTTAATTGATATTGGATCTCACTTTTCATATTACTATAAATTAATTACAATTGTAGATACGTAAACATAGCCTAAGTACAAAGGGGAGAATCTCATGCTATGGTAAACAAACAAAAGAAGGATTTATTGAAAGATATCTAGAAACGACAAGTCTTAAGGTTTGGTGAGTGAGAAGTGTTTTTTCATGAGAAGAAAGTATGAGTTTGAAATTCTAGAGTCATCTTAAAAGGGCCAATTTCAAGGATTGGAACGTTCAATATATAAGAACAAACATAGTTCCAAAGAAAGACAAAATGGGGAAGTTCAGTGGGAAAATAGGAAGTTAAAATATCATATAATATATAATAATGTTTGGGAAGTTTCTTGGAAGCTAACCTCAAGAAACTTTACAATGGACCCATAAATCAGTCAATAAAGTTGGTCCATTTTATTAGTAATTTGTATATCACGTGTCATCAAAACATAAGTTAATGCTGACCTTTTTTAATAGCCAATAACAGGATCTTATTATTAATGTGCTGACTGATAAACAATTAATTATAATAAAGATGTGAGAAAAAATTGAGAAAAACAAGATACCTAACATCTTCAAAGTGAGTACGTTCTTCAAATTAGAGTTTTATATTACATTTCTTCTATAAATATTTTTCAAGATGCACCAACGAAAATTTTCATAAAGTTGTTCTTTACTGATTAAAAATGTTCCACATATTACTTTTAATCATTTTTAAAAGACACAATATTTTGTTTTCACTACTTTTAAAATTTTAAATTATTTCTAACACAAAGGAAAGAAAAATAATTTGCTCACACCCTAAGTGTTCAACAACTCTGCTCACTCCCTAATGGGTATGTTATGTATTCTGAATGGTTCATAGAATTTATGATTTTTATATAAATGATCTAAATTTCACAATGAAGATGTTGTATGACCTAGATTTTAAAAATAAGGATGTATAAAATTTCACCTACATTACTTTCTAGCGCTCTGTTGAATTCAACTAATAGTGTTTTTATACACTAAAACTCTTAAGTTGAGTAATAGTACAAAAATCCCAAAAATCACATTTTTTTTTTTTTTTTAGTAAGATCCACCTTTTATTCTGGTTATTTTTAAAATTACAAAAATTCTAACCTTTGAAATGGTGAATCAAACAGGATGAACTCTTTGAAAAAGTCTTAGTTTAGTTCTTTACAGGCAACAAATCAACCATCACTAATGGATCTAACAAACCACACCAAATCAAATCGCTACACAAACAAGTCTTCCATATGACTCCATTGTCAACCAAAATTAATATAAACAATAAGAATAAATCGACATCTTAAATCCAAAATTCCTTGCTTTCACTTTCAGATTTTGAAAATTCAAAAGTTAATCCAGAAAAGAAAAAAAAAAAAAAAAAAAAACATAAAAATCTTAACTTTTCCTTTCTGTTGGCAGCCCCAAAATGTTGAACATTCTAAAGCTTTCTACTTTTTTCTTTAAAGAAAAAACAAACGTGTCGCCACTAAAGTACACATCCAAACTTTGACCGGCGTTGCTGCAGTGGCGGCCGTAGCTTCTAGTCACCTCCGTGGCCACACCGTACACTAAACTTATCTTCTTCTCTTTGACTTTTCAATCCATTTCATTATAAATACAAACACAACTTCTTCTCAACATTTCATCATCCAATTCGCTTACAGATAAAAACAGAGGAAAGGGGAAAGAAAGTTAAAAAAATGGCCGGTAGGTTCGCTCTTGTTCTGGGTTTTGCTCTGTTTTTGTTTCTTGAATACTCCGCCGCTCAGACCGTTCATACCGTCGGTGACTCTGCTGGCTGGAGAATCCCTCCAAACGGCGCCGATTTCTATGTTACCTGGGCTGCTGGAAAAACTTTCCGAGTCGGTGATTCTCTCGGTGAGTAATTAAGTCCTCTTCCTTTGAATGCTCTGTTTCTCTAGACTCCTCTGTTTTTTCTTTTTTGCAATAACTAATCACATTCGCGATTTGGGTTACTTTTTTCTTCTTGTAGTTTTCAATTTCACGACGGGTTTGGATGAAGTGACGAGAGTTTCGAAAAGGTCGTTTGATTTGTGCAGTGACGACGATGAAATTGGAGATTCCATTGAAACAGGGCCTGCAACCATTCCCTTATCATCACCAGGGGAGTATTATTTCATCAGCTCTGAAGATAGGCATTGCCAGCAAGGTCAAAAATTAGCCATCAATGTCACCGCCGCCCCTGGAGCTCCGACGCCGCCGTCTTCCAACGCTCCTCCACCAACGCCAGGACGAGCTCCAGTGACCCACGTTGTCGGAGACGCCGCTGGGTGGGCGGTTCCTCAAGGCGGAGCCATCTTCTACGTCAACTGGGCTGCCAGAAGAATGTTTGTTGTGGGCGATTCTTTATGTAAGAATAATCTATTCAATGTGGTAAGAAATTAACTTGAAAATTGAAAGATTGAGATTTGAAAATTGTTAGTTATTCTGTTTTTGCAGTGTTCAATTTTACAACCAACGATGATGTAGTTAGAGTATCGAAACGATCGTTCGATTTATGTAGCGATGACGATGAGATCGGCGACGACATCGACAATGGGCCGGCGACCATCCTACTGTCAACTCCCGGCGAGTATTACTTCATAAGCAATGAAGATAGGCACTGCCAGCAAGGTCAGAAATTAGCAATCAACGTATCTGCCGCCGCTGGACCGATGGCCCCGCCTTCATCGAATCCTCCACCTTCCAACGCTCGTCCGCCATCTCCACGCCCTGCCCCCGTGACTCATATCGTCGGAGACCGCGTAGGCTGGACGGTTCCCCCAGGTGGCGCTGCTTTCTACGTCAATTGGACTGCCGGCAAGACATTCGCCGTTGGTGATTCTCTAGGTAAGATTCTCTGTTCTTACTAATGATTCAACTTCCAATAAAATCCAAAGGTTTATTAAATTAACTAATTTATTACGCATAAAATTGAGATATTAATTTTATAATAAATATAAAATAAAAAATTTATGGATTTCTACTCTTTATTTGGGTGGCCCTACCAAAAAAAAAAAAAAAAAAAATCAATTTTATGAGATTTTGTAGACTGATAATTTAATCATTTAATTTTATTTTAAATTATGGTAGAATTGAATATATTGCACCAATCACAATGCATGCTTTTCAATTCCAAATGGGGAAAAGAATTTAGAAAAAAATGTTTGCTACCTAATACATTGTGAATGGATACTTGGTGAGTCAAATAAAGATAGGTATAATACAACATGTGTCCAAGTATTTTCTAACCGGAAAGGAAGAAAATTTGTTATTATTTTTAATCCTCTTCTTTGGAAAATGGTCGAAAATCTTTTCCCAATAATTAGAATAGTTTAGCTTTACACAAGTTGCCTCGGAGAGAATTGTATAGAAGTAGATCGAATAACTCAGTACAAGTGTCTAATAATTTAGAGAGAATTTCTAACAATATTTAAAATTAAACAAAAGTAAAAATTTAACTTGTTAAAACTTAGTGACTAAACTTGTGTTTGTTGCAGTGTTCAACTTCCAGACTGATGTACACGATGTTGAAAGAGTGCCAAAAAGATCCTTTGATATATGTAGTGACGACGACGAGATCGGCGACACCATTGAATCTGGCCCTGCAACCATCGTTCTCAAAGAACCCGGCGAGCATTACTACATTAGTACCGAGAACCAGGATTGTCAACTCGGACAAAAACTAGCAATCAATGTAACTGCCACCAGATCCAACGGTCCTGTGACATCCATTTCAGCCCCCCCAACCTCCGGTCCAACCTCCGGTCCGACTCCTAGTGGCACCGGACCACCGAACTCTTCCGCCAACACTGTTGCTGCTGCTCTCTCCGCCACAGTTTTTGGCGTTATTTTAAGTTTCTTCTAGATCGTTTTATTTACAGTGGTTCTTTTTGTTTTATTACACTATGCTTTTTTTTTTTTTTGGGTTGCTTTTTCGTTGTTATTATTTGAGTGGTGAACTGTGGCCTTGCCGTCACTTTCGTATTTGTGTTCGTGTTGTATTTTGTCATTTCATTATTTTATACATACTTATAAATAAATAAATAAATAAATAAATAATTTTAAATTCAGATTTTTTCCCCATTTTGATATTATCCGTGTAAAAGTATTTCATGTTTCTTATTGCATTTTGATGAATAAAGATTTGAATTGAAAATTTTATATTTAAAAGTATTTTAAAGTATTAGTAACCTTTCTTATACGTTACTGTATCATTTAATAAATATATTAATTACAAAATTTATTTGTTGCAACCAAAATGAATTTAGTTAAATGGTAGTTAGTATGCATTTCGTAGTTCTTAAAATTGGGAGCTTGATTTAAATCTTCACAATTTTTTATACAAGAAAAATAAAATGAAAAACAAAAGTGTCTATTTGCAGGATAATCTTTAACCTTATTTTCATTTCTCTACTCTATTCTTTCAACATGATAGCAACTTAATATTTATTTATTTTTCTTGCCAAAAACTTTAATTTGAAACTGGCTATTGTAAGTTGAGATTTTATTTATTTTCTATCTTGAACTGTATATAGGTATCATGGAAATATTAGATTCTTTGGATTTTTTAAATCATGCCAAATTGAATTATTTATTAGTGAAATATGTTGTTACATGATTTGTTAGGGAAAGGTGCATGAATTTTGGGGGTATATATTTATGAGATGTTTTCCCTTTGGGTCCCGCAGCCAATTTAAGGTGATTTATTTAGGGAAGACTTATTGTATTCATATAATATTAATATTTTTGTTCAAGATATTGTAATATTAATAAAATCAATCAATCAATCATATTTGTAAATATTATGACATGAGGCCTAGATAGCTAATAAGGTATATATTTGATAATAGAAGCTCAATCATAATTGAAATTTATTCATTATTCATTTGATATTAAATGCTCAAAATTTTTTATACCTCCACTATATCTATAATACTTAAAAAAAATGGGTAAATATTTATGATTGTTTCTCTCTTAATCTGAATCTGATGTTAGTTACCATCGTGAACATGACACAATTGACAGAAGACATACACTCTTGACCATGACGAGACCATACAGTAAAAATTTTTACATTAATGAAAATAAGGTAAAATTATTTTCAATTTAATCTACATGGCTGTAAATAAACTCTCGTCTATGCACATGATATATGTGTCAATTGATTAAATCACTAAGAAACCTAACCTCAAAACCATAGATTACCAAACCGAAATTTAAAACTCCATATGACTTAATTCAAAATCCTAAACCTTAATTTTGCTCCGTTTTTGTTTCTTCAATACTCTGCCGCTCAGACCGTTCATATTGTCGGTGACTCCGCTGGTTGGAGGATCCATCCGAACGACGCCGCATTCTATGTCAATTGGGCTGCTGGAAGAACTTTCCACGTCAGTGATTCTCTCGGTGAGTAATTAAGTCCTTTTTTTTTAATGCTCTGTTTCTCTGAACTCCTCTGTCTTTTTTTGCAATAACTAATGAAATTAACTTTTCTTCTTGTTGTAGTTTTCAATTTCACGACGGATTTGGATGAAGTAACGAGAGTTTCCAAGAGGTCGTTTGATTTGTGCCGTGACGACGATGAAATTGGAGATTCCATTGAAACAGGGCCTGCAACCATTCCCTTATCATCACCAGGGGAGTATTATTTCATCAGCCCTGAGGATAGGCATTGCCAGCAAGGTCAGAAATTAGCAATCAACGTCTCTGCCGCCGCTGGACCGATGGCCCCGCCTTCATCAAATCCTCCACCTTCCAACGCTCGTCCGCCATCTCCACGCCCTGCCCCATTGACCCATATCGTCGGAGACGGCGTAGGCTGGACCATTCCCCCGAGCGACGCCACTTTTTACGTCCACTGGGCTGCCGGCAAGACTTTCGCCGTCGGTGATTCTCTAGGTATAATATTCTCTTTTCTTGCTCATCACTCTCTTTTCCTCCTAATAAAATTAAACATAATAAATTACAAGCTAAGTTAAATAAATTAAGATTTTATTGGACATTAAATTAAAATAATAAAGGTATTAAATACAAAACCAAAAATTTTAGGGTAAGACAAACTAAAATATTTACAAATATAACAAAATGTCCATGTGCCACTACTATCGCGATATATCTCTGTGTATTTTGCTTGTCATTTAGGATAATTTTCCAAAGTTTTATAGTTGATAATTTAGCTACCGTATATATATATATATATATAGTTTTTTAAAATTTACTTTTAACCTTTAACAATGATTTGCATCTTTTCCAATTTAAGAGTCGAATTTTAGTCAAATTTCAAAAAACAAAAACAAGATTGCAAAAAAAATTTGTTTTAAAAGGCTTGATTATTGAAAATATTAATAAAAAATTAGATAACAAATCAACAAATCTAGGGATCAAATAGTGTTAATAGACTTAATTTAAAAAAAAAAAAAACCAAATGGGGCATAGTTATTTTATTTTATTTTAGTAAAAACTTTGTGTAAAAAAAAAAAAAAAAAACAAAGAATTTGGTCTCATCTTTTAAAAAATCCGATCTTTTATTATCAATCTGGGAGACCCACTGAATATTTTGTAGACTTTATATATATATATATATATAATTCAGCATAAACTTTGAATAACCTAGAAGATTTCTAACAATTTTTAAAATTTATAGGCCTATTAAACACAAAAATAAAAGTTGATAAATCATTTAGAAGTTTGACGTGTTTGACACCAAGTTTGTTTTCTTCTAGTGTTCAACTTCCGAATTGACGTACACGATGTCGAAAGAGTACCGAAAAGATCCTTTGATATATGCAGTGATGACCAGGAGATTGGTGACACCATTGAATCTGGCCCAGCAACCATCCTTCTCACTGCTCCCGGCGAGCACTACTACATAAGTACCGAGAATCAAGATTGTCAGTTCGGCCAAAAGTTAGCAATCAATGTAACTACCACGGGATCGAAGGGTCCTGTTACATCCATTTCATCCCTCCCAACCTCTGGTCCGACGACTGGTAGTTCACCATCTACGCCTGGTGGCATCGGACCACCGAACTCCTCTGCCAACACTGTCGCCGCCGCTCTCTTTGCCACAGTCTTGGGCCTTGTTCTAAGCTTCTTCTAGATACATTTTATTTAGAGTGGTACTTTTTGTTTTATTAAATTATGTTTTCGTGTGCCTGTTGTTGTAGATGTGGTTTTATTTGGTGGGGCTGTTGATTTGTTGATTACTGTTAAGTTTGTTTATGAAAGTTCATTAACACTTGAGACGATCCAGTTGAGAGGGTGGGTGAATAACAGAATATTCTTTGGGTAAATAATTAAAATATTTTAAAAAAGAAATTAGAAGTATTTCCCATAAAGTATATGTTGCTCATGATAAGTACGGCTTGGAATACATAAGAATAATTTTTCCTAAGATAGATATTGCGATTTTTCTTATTCTTACTCAGTTGTATTTTCTCCCCATAATTTTTAAATTTATTTTTTAAGTAATTTGAAATTATTTTCCCTTATTACATTTAAAATCAACTTAGGATTTTCTAAATAACCTTCCCCAATCAAGGAAGAAAAATTTATCACATAAAAAAAAAAAAAAATAGAATTAAGCTACACACTATAATTCATGTGGGGTGGGAGAATTGAATCTCTAGCACTAAAGTCGATAGTACAAGTTAAATTCATTCAATTTAATTAATACTCAAGTAGAAAGGCTGAAGTATTCAGTTTTTAGTGGACGATAATATATTAAATTAGTAAAGTTATTTACAATGGTTAAATTGAGAAAATTGATTGGTTTTTTTTTTTTTTTTTCTTTTAACAATAGTCGAGGTAAAGGATCAAACATGAGATCTTGTTGGTGATAGTTTAAGTTCATGCCACTTAAATTATGATCACCTTAACAAATTGATTGGTTATAATTGCAAGATAAGTTTGGACTAGTTTGATATTTTTACCCTTATTTTAAAATTTTTGAATTATTTAATTCTCTATTTATAAACATAAGTTTCAAATTTTAACTTTGTGCAATTATTTATTAATTTCTATTGATACTTATCTGATACAGAATCATTCAAATTAATGTTACCTTCATTTTAGGAATAGGACATTTCATTTATTTTCAAATCGATCACCAGTCTATTGAGATCTTAAGTACACGTTGAATATATACTACAAAAATGTGAACATACATCACAAAACACTGTCATTTCTTTTGGTGTGCTTATAACAATACTAGAAAATGTTATATTGTTTGGCATACGAGACGATATATTATATCAATTACTTTATTCATTCACTTATCAAATTTACTCAAATTTATTTATAGAAAATTTAAATATATATATAAAATATATCAATTATACTTTGTTTTATTCTTCAAAACCTCTTGCTAAATCTTGCTTTCATTTTCATTTATAAGCTAGGTTAACAACGTTTGAATTTTTAGAGAATTTTCCTTATCTATGAAGAGAAGACTATTTTAGGAAGTTTGTAACACATGTATCTTTTGGTATTTACATTTAAAAAAAAAAAAAAAAAAAAAAATTTGAATGATAAGGAGGTCAAAAAGAATAGCTTGATTGGTTGATTTAGTCTCTGTTCCAAAGATTACCAGTTGTAACCAATTATTTCCACTTATAGAGTATCCAATTCCAAACTTTGACCATTTGATCCTTCTTTCGCGGCCGTTCTTCATTTCCCAACCCCCAAATCGTACCTTATTTCTCTATAAATTTACATCCCACTTTCATTTTACAAACACAACATCCCCCAAAGTTAGAGGAGAAAAATAATCTTAGACAAAAAAAACATAATGGCTGGAGGAGTTGGTTTTATTTTGGGTTTCCTTCTTCTTGTTTCTATTCTGCACCATGCCACCGCCCAGACTGTGCACGTGGTAGGCGACACCACCGGTTGGACCATTCCGTCCACCACTACTTTTTATTCCGATTGGTCCCATAAAAACACCTTTGCCGTTGGCGATTCTCTATGTAAGAGAATGTAGAAATTCATTAACCTACAATCATCATAAATAGTATGAAGTCACATGTCCAGTTCAACCCCCAACCCTTAAGTGTCATATGTATAAATTTTTGGATTAATGGGTCATAATCTTCTGAACTTACGTTATTTATTTATTTTTGGCAGCATTTAAGTTTATGACCGGAGCACACGATGTAGCTAAAGTATCAAAAGAAGCCTTCGAAGCATGCAGTTCCGATAGCCCTATCGGTAATGTCCTCAGTACGGGCCCCGCGACGGTGAAACTCGACACTGCTGGCGTGCATTACTTCATCTGTACTGTTGGTAGGCACTGTTCGGGAGGCCAAAAGTTATCCGTCACTGTCTCCGCCTCCGCCTCCGCCACTCCCGCTGGTGCTGTGGCGCCGTCTCCAAACACTACTCATGGCGGCGCCGTGGCGTCGTCTCCAAACACTACTGATGAGCCACCGGCAACCCCAACTCCTGCAAATTCGCCGACCTCGTCACTACCTAATGACGGTGGATCTGCTGCTGCAGCTCCGGCGCCTTCCTCCTCCACTGCAGTGATGGCATCAATTTATGTCACTTTGTCCGCCATTGTTATGAACATGTTGTTCTAAACGTGGATTTTATGTGACACATTTTTTTTTCACTTTTTCATATTTATTTATAATTAAGTTGGGGCTGTTGATCATTTGTTCTTTATAGTTTGTTTATGAATGTTTGTTGAGAGTGGGGGACTGATGAGATTCTTTCAGTTCTGTATTTTTTCTCAAACTTTCACTTTTATTTTAATATACTTTTTAAAATTTTGAAGATTTTGGTTATGTCTCCCACATTTTTTGAGAATCCATGAATTAATCACTTTTCAAAGTTTAATTAATTTAATAATAAAGGCTCAAACCTTTAATTTTTCCATCTTTTTCTCTTGTTCTCTAAATTTTTCTCAAATGTTTTCTATATTATTTTTGTATTTAAAATTTACCCTCGTGACTAAAAAATCTTTTTTTTTTGAGAATTGAAAATTATTTTTATCTTATAATTTGGTCCTTTAAAACTTTAGCACTTCCCAATTTATTTTTAACTTTCAAACTTTTTTCTTCTTTAAAGTGCAAAAAAAAAAAAGAACTCTAATCGTTTCAACATAGTTTTAATCAATTTGGTCCCTAAACTTTTTTTTAACTTAATTTCAATTAATTTGGTTCTTAATAGTTTTAAGAATTTCACTTTGGTTTCTAAACCTCATGAATTCATTCATAAATGTTTGGTCCAATTAAAAAAATCAAAGCTACCTATTTAGTCTTGCTTGGGATTTTGTTTTTAGGTTTCATGTTTTGAAAATTTATATTTGCTTCCTTCTAGCTAAGTTTTTTATTACGGTTTCATCTAGGTTAAATTCTAAAATAATAATAATACTAAAATTCTAAAAAGAAAAAGAAAAAGCGAAAACCATGTCTAGTATTTAGATTTTGTTTTAGGTTCTCAATAAATATATGTTTGACAAATAATCTAAATTTTCTTTTTAAAAAATATTTTTCAAATTGTATGATTTGAAATAGTGCAAAATTCTAAAAATGTCATTTTTATATTTTTAATGTATTCCCTTTTTTAATTTTAAATTATAAAATGCAGAATAGAATATATTTAAATAAGATTAAAATATTTAGAATACACATGTTATAAACATAATGATTTTTTAAAAAATATTATTATTATTATTATTATTATTATTATATTTTTTTGTCTCTTACTCTTTCAAAACTTCTACTACAAATTTTTTCTTTAAACAACTAGGAAATTTAATGTAAATTTATCTAAATTATTTTTAAATTTTATTTTTCAATTTCAAATGCATTGGTCTAACTTTTTTCTAGCTCCAAAAATTTTAACTCTATTTGTTGATAACTTATTGGAAATAAGGCTACCAAAGTGTGGATGAGTTTCTGGAGAGTTAAGTTTATGAAATATAAATTCAAAAAGTTCTTTTGAACATGTATATTTAGTCTAATATAAGATATACGTAGGTAAATTTTTGAAACGTATGTCCTTCGTTCTTTAATGTTATTATCTCCTCAATTAGTATCGATAAATATTTGAAAAATATACTTGTTTTCTAATCCCAATAAAAATAAATAAATTTATAGTAACTCATGGTTAAGACTTTGTTTAATAACCATTTTGTTATAATTTGTGTTTGGTTTTTGAAAAATATGCTTGTTTTCTACATCTTTCTTACCATGATTTTCAATTTTGTTAAGAGAACATTGAGAATATCAGTCCTTTTTTTAAAAAAAAAAAAAAAAAAGTGGGTTTTTGTTCGCTTTAGTTCCAAAAAAAATTAAAAAACAAAAAAACCTAAAAAAACAAAAAAAAAAAAAAAGTGGGTTTTTGTTCGCTTTAGTTCCAAAAAAAATTAAAAAACAAAAAAACCTAAAAAAACAAAAAAAAAAAAAAATATCTATTTTTTTTTTAATGAAGTAAAAGAAAAAGAATCCTGTTTTTTTTTTCTCATTTATATGGGTAGAAAAAAAAAAAACAAGATTTATAAAGCTGCTTTTTTTAATTAATTTTCATTAAAAAATATTTTTATTTTGAAATTTATTATAAATTCAAGTTTTAAAAATGTGGAAACCATACGAAAGAAAATAGTATGGAAACAAACATATGTTTCGCTATCGAATGAAGCCTAAGTTTTTTGAAAATATGACTCGCAAACTTAAGCTTTTTAAAGTTAATTTGGCCATATAGACATAATCTTGGAAGTCAATGAATTGAACTAATCATTTCTCCTTATAGAGTAAAAACCAAATTCCATAAATTAGTATATCCCGTATAGCCTTCTATCTAACTTTAACGTTTTGATCAGCTTCTTTTGCGGTCCTTCCATGATTAACAACTTTCCTTTACCTTGTTTCTCTATAAATTTACATCCCATTTTCATTTTACAAACACAACATCCCCCAAAGTGAGGAAGGACAAAAAGAAAAAAAAAAAAAGAAAAAAAATTTAGACAAAAACATAATGGCTGGAGGAGTTGGTTCTGTTTTGGGTTTCATTGTTGTTGTGTTTTTGTTCACCATGCCACCGCCCAGACGGTGCACGTCGTCGGCGACACCACCGGTTGGACGATTCCGCCGGCTACTACTTTCTATTCCCATTGGGCTGATAAAAACACTTTTGTCATTGGCGATTCTCTTTGTAAGAATGTGAAAATTATTTAAGCTATAGATTAATAGTCGCATGTATAATTTTATAATTTTAATATATAAAAGGGCATTTGGACCACTATCTTGCATTGGGTGGAATAGGCTATTATAACCCACTCAATGTTTGAGCATCTTATTATATTAGTTAAAGTTCTAATTATTATAACTCACACAGTGACACTTAGCTACCGTAAAACTGTTAGTATTTATTATTTTATCACCATCCTCTCTCCTTAGTTGTAACCTAAAAGAAATTAGTTATTAGTTAAGTTATAAACTTATGTTTGATTTTTTTGTAGCATTTAAGTTCATGACCGGCGCGCACGATGTACTTAAAGTAACGAAAGAATCCTTCGAAGCGTGCAGTTCCGATAAGGGAATTGGCAATGTCCTAACGACGGGCCCTGCAACGGTGAAACTTGACACTGATGGCGTGCATTACTTCATTTGTACCGTTGGTGAACACTGTTTGGGAGGCCAAAAGTTATCCATCAATGTTTTCCGCCACTCCTGGGGGTGCCATGGCGCCTTCTTCAAACACTACTGATGAGCCACTGGCAACTCCAACTCCGGCAAGTTCGCCGACCTCGTCACTACCTAACGGCGCTGAATCTCCTGCAGCTCCCGCGCCTTCCTCCTCCACTGCCGTGATGGCAACTCTTTATGTCACTTTGTCTGCCATGGTTATGAACTTCTTGTTCTAAATGTGGATTTACTACTTTTGATAATTTTTCCTTTTTTCATACATATATAATAGGGGGCTTTTGACCATTTGTTCTATTTTTTTTTTTTTAATTTTATTATTATTATCATTATTTTTTAAAAATCTAATCTTTCACTTTGAACTTCATACTTCAAATACTGTATTAGTTGAGTTATATGATTTTGACCGGTTATTTGTGAAAGGTTTGTCGAGAGTGAGGGACTGATGAGAGATTCTTTCAGTTCTCTATTTATTCTTTTTTCAAGCTTTCATTTTTATTTTATTATAAGTTTTGGTTTGTCTCTTGCGTTTTTAAGGTTTTATGCATATTAAATTTCTTTGGAACTAAACCGAAGCACAACCCAACTTTTTTTTTTTTTTTTTTTTTTTGTTAAGTTCAAACATCTACATTTAAAACAAATGCATAATAATACTTTAACTAATGAACTTTTAGGCAAATTGCAAAAACTACTTTTGAAATATTATGGTAATTGCAATTACACTCTCACACTTTCGAATGTTAAATTAGATTTTTAAAAAATAATGATAATAATAATAAAATTAAAAAAAAAAAATAAAAAAAAAAAAGGTGTAAAATAAAAAAAAACATATTTTAAAAAAAAAAAAAAAGAAAAACAGTAAAAAAAAAAAAAAAAAGTTGGGTTGTGCTTCGGTTTAGTTCCAAAGAAATTTAATATGCATAAAACCTTAAAAACGCAAGAGACAAACCAAAACTTATAATAAAATAAAAATGAAAGCTTGAAAAAAGAATAAATAGAGAACTGAAAGAATCTCTCATCAGTCCCTCACTCTCGACAAACCTTTCACAAATAACCGGTCAAAATCATATAACTCAACTAATACAGTATTTGAAGTAAGAAGTTCAAAGTGAAAGAATAGATTTTTAAAAAATAATGATAATAATAATAAAATTAAAAAAAAAAAATTTATAAATTTTTTTTTTTTAATTTTTTTTTTTTCTATTCCCTTTTTTTTTTTTTTTTTGTTAAGTTCAAACATCTAACATTTAAAACAAATGCATAATAATACTTTAACTAATTAACTTTTAGGCAAATTGCAAAAACTACTTTTGAAATATTATGGTAATTGCAATTACACTCTCAAACTTTCGAATGTTAAATTAGATCCTCAAGCTTAACTTCTTCGAGTGTTAAATTGGATCATCGAACTTATAATAATTGTAGAAATTAGACCTAAAAATAATGAAAATCGAACCCTCAAATTTATACAAATGTTATAATTTGTACAATTATGTAAGTTTGAAGGTCCGATATTTGACACAATTTTAATGCTTATTTAATTTTGAGGGTTTAATTTTTAAAATTGAAAATTTAAGAGTATAATTACAACTACCACCATACTTCATACTTTAGGGTGGTTTTTACAATTTGCCTTTTGACATTTTAATAATGATCCATTATAATCTTTCAAATTTGTGAGTATAACTTAAGTGCGTACTTTAAGTTTTTGTATGCAAAACATTGGATTTCTTACCTCTAACTACATTAACAAACAAATAGCTATTTTTTTTTTTTTTTTTTTGTGACAATTTGTTTGGAAAATGGTTTTTAATTTAAGGATACCTCATTTAGTCTAAGTCATTATAATTTCTTCTAAAAAACTAGAATATTTTTTAGGAGTGTTAGATTTTAGAGGTTTTTTTCCTCTTTCTCCAAGATTGTTCTCTCATTTTTATGTTCTTTTCCATTAAATATGATGACCAACTATTCCTCTCGTACTAGGTTAAATTACTATTACGACACTGTCATCAATAAGGTAAATGCATCACTTCTAGTACAAATTCTTTGTTATACCTCCTCTAACGGCCTTTGATTTTTTCTTTCCAATCTTTAACTATATTTCACTCATGCAACTTTTTTTTTTCTTTTTTATTTTTTTTTCCTCTCTTAAAATGATTTCATTACACTACAAAGAATTTTCAGAACTTTTATTTTAAATTTTACTTGCAATTTTAAAAATGACTGTGAAATTTAACGTAACGTTTATATAAGTTGCTTTTAAAATTTATTTCTCAATTTCAAAAGTTTATATAACTTTTTCTTCAAGTACTCCAAAACTTTTACATACATCCCTCTAGATTGATATCTTCCATTTCACACGGTTAAATGTTTGAAAGAGAAACTGAAAAAATACTTTCGAATATATGTATTCAATATTTATTAAGGTGCACATGTAGATATTCAAATTTATATCCACCGATTTTTATTTTTGTCTTTCTTCGTTTTCTACATTTTCCAATATTTCATTTTCTTTTTTAAAAAATGTCTATCTTAAGATTTATGTATCTCCAAAATTCAATCATCTTGAAATTTTTGTCCGATTTCTAACATTTTTTACTGTCTATATTAAAACTTTTTGTTCTTTAAAAAACACGTCTTATTGAAATTTGGATGTGATTCTCCCCTAAAATTCATTTTTTTCAATTTTTTTTTTCACTACTCCCTAATTTTTTTTTTTTTAAAATACGGTTTTGATTCATGTACACTTTGAGTTTGTATCATTTTGGTCTCTTTCTTCCAATTGTTTAATTTTTGTCCATACACTTTCAATAAGTCTTCAAATTAGTCCATGAAATTAATTTCTTGTTGATCTCTTTTTCAAACAAAATTTTCATTATGAACATCCTCTTCCTAATTAATTTTAGTAAGTTTGTAATGATTTTGACATTTTTCAAGTAGATCCTTTTTTCCATTATGGGTCAAGTTGGCTCATGATAAATTTTAGGGTATATTTAGATTGCATTTACAAGTGTTTAATTTCTTTTTAACAAATCATTTTAGAAAAAAATTCAAGTGGTTCAAACCATGTAAAATAGCTTTTGAAAAAAATGAATTCATGAAATAAGTTGGTTTAGAATGAACATTTCAACTTTTAGAAAAATGAATTTTTAGTGTTTAATAATTAATCTCTCCATAATTTTATATAATTCTTAAAATTATCAAAACATCTTTTAAAGTCATCTACTTTATTTATACTATGTTGTTGTGGCTACAACTCCAACCACTATTGCCACCGGCCAACTTCGATCTCTGCTGCCGGCCAACTTTGGTGGGCAGCACCACCATCATGTAACTAATTCCAACAGAGACCACTCCAAATGACCAATTTCTACACCATTATTTTAAATTATTAGTTCACAGTATTGTGAAGTAGTCTTTTATGACAAACTAAATAGACTTGTATATAAAAAATATATATATTTTTGAGAAAAAGTTACCGGACATATGAATATTTTTATTTAAAATAATTTTTATAGAAAATGTTTAAACGAAAAATGAAATCTTAAAAATTTAACTTTTTTTCTTTTTTTCTTTTTTACAAGTGAATCCAAACATACCTTTACACAATATAAATTTAGAAAAGTAATTTGAGGCGGTTATAGAGAAATTTATTTTGCCATCTTTTTATCAATGGCAATGAGAAATTAGAAATTTTTAATTTCATTCTTAAGTGATCTAATTCCTCCTCAGTCTCATGCGAACTCATAAAATGATTCTCGTGTAATTTTCCACTCCATTCTAATGTTTTGTTTGTTATTTTTTTCTTTTTTTTAAATACCCATTTTGATTTATGTATTTTGAGTTTGTTTTATTTTACTCTTAATTTTTTTTAAAATCTTGGTTAACGCATTTTTAATAAATTTTAAAATTAGTTCATTACATTAAATTTTTTTGTTGATTTTTTTGCTATAAACTTGTTTATGAGTTGTACAAATATATTTTTTTTACGAAATTTATTATTATTATTATTTAATCAATTTTAAAAATATATAAATTTTAAGATTTATTGAAAGTAGAGACTAAAGTTAAACCATTTGAGACTAAGTGAAATAAAACTCAAAAAAAAAAAAAAAAATTTTTTTTTTTTTTTTTCATTTAAAATTTTTTTTTTTTAATTTTTTTTTTCACTTCTCCCTAATTTTTTTTTTTTTAAAATGATTGCAAAATTATTTTTTTTTTTTTGTATTAAAAAAAAAGTTTTTTTTTTTTTTTCATTTAAAATTTTTTTTTTTTAATTTTTTTTTTCACTTCTCCCTAATTTTTTTTTTTTTAAAATGATTGCAAAATTATTTTTTTTTTTTTGTATTAAAAAAAAAGTTTTTTTTTTTTTTTCATTTAAAATTTTTTTTTTTTAATTTTTTTTTTCACTTCTCCCTAATTTTTTTTTTTTTAAAATGATTGCAAAATTATTTTTTTTTTTTTGTATTAAAAAAAAAGTTTTTTTTTTTTTTTGATAGACTTCTACTGTTGACTAAGAATATAATGGTGAGAATTTGACCAACGACCGAAAATGAAAATAGACATAAATCTTGGAAATTTAGAACCCTATAGTAATTTACACACAATATTGATACAAGTTTATGAAAAAAAAAAAAAAACTTTTTTTCATGCGTTATACCCAAATAATTGTGTAACCATTATTTGTCTCATGGACAAACTTTTTTTTTTTTTTTTTCCTGAACTTTTGTTCATTGTCCTTCCCTATCTATATAAACTTTATTTTATCTCCATTCATCTCCCCACTTTCCTAAATCTTTTTTTTCTCTCTAAAATTTGTGAACATTTTTTCTAAAAAGAAGTTAAAGAAATATTCAATTTTCTCGGCCAGTCTTCCACAAATGGGAAATGAAGAAAAATAAATATATTGAGGGAAGACTTGGAAAATGTCAAGAAAAAAAGAGTAGGAGATCACAATGAAATGGGGTATATATGGCCCCTCCATCGGTTGATTTAGTCTCTCTTCCAAGGTTTCCATAAGGAACTTTCCACTTTTGGAGTATCAACACCAACTTATACGCAGTTGCATGATGCCTTGATTCCCATTTACCTTCTTTCTAACTTTGACCACCATTTTCGGTTTGAAAAATTATTGGTGTATCCAGGTTGCACCCATTTTTGAATAGTCTACACCAGTGTTTAATTACAAGTATTACTCTTTTGTGATTGATAGAAATGCTTGGAGAGCCCAAGGTATTACTCTTTTCATTCCCGTTTCATTTGGACACAAAAATTACTTTGGGGATTTTGAGCAGGAGTAATGAATATGTTGGATCTAATCTCATTCTCCCCTTCTTTTTACACAAAATAATAATAATAATAATAATAATAATAATTTTGCAATCATTTTAAAAAAAAAAAAAAAAAACTTTTTTTCATGCGTTATACCCAAATAATTGTGTAACCATTATTTGTCTCATGGACAAACTTTTTTTTTTTCTTTTCTTTTAAGATAGTGGTGTGAATATTGGAGTGGATGTCACAAAGATTAGTGGAGCGGATGATGGTCCAAGTATATTGGTCTTCAGTATTACCACATTTTCCCCTTTGCCCACCAACTCTCCTTCTCAATTGTTTGACACTTCCATTCCCAAAATTCTACATCGCATTGATTAAGATATGCCCTTCACCCCTAAACTCTTGCTTTTCCACACTTATTTCTCTATAAATTTACATCCCATTTTCGTTAAACAACAAAAGTTTGTGAAAGAGTGTCTTTAAGCATACTTTTGTAGAGCTTCAATTTTAGACTTTGATAATTTATTTTTATTGTATTTTTAAACAAATATGGGTGGAGGAGTTGGTTTAGTTTTGGGTTTAATTGCTGTGGTTTTTGTACACCATGCCACCGCTCAGACGGTTCATGTTGTCGGAGACTCCACCGGTTGGACGGTTCCGTAGGGCGGCACTAGTTTCTATTCCGACTGGACTTCTAGAAACAACTTCGAAGTTGGCGATTCTCTAAGTACTAATCCTCTCTCTCTCTCCCATTGTTTAATTTTCTACTTTAAAATTTCTTTTTTTATATTAAGTATCTATATATAATCGTTTTGTTTTTTTATAGGCTTTTTTTTTAAGTAATTGTGTTGGGCAGTTTTAGGCATAATAATTAAGTTTATAGCAACATTTTTAAAAATTGCAAATATGACAAAATCAATGATAGTTTTTTTTTTTTTTTTCTGATAGACTTCTACTGTTGACTAAGAATATAATGTTGACTAAGAATATAATGGTGAGAATTTGACCAACGACCGAAAATGAAAATAGACATAAATCTTGGAAATTTAGAACCCTATAGTAATTTACACACAATATTGATACAAGCTTATGAAAAAAAAAAAAAAACTCATACTTCAATCTAAATTGAATAAGAACATAATATTTCTAACCTTAAAAAACCTAATAAATTCGTTGTTTTGTATCCTTTCAGCATTTAACTTCGGGACCAACATGCACGATGTTCTTAAAGTAACAAAAGATTCCTTCGATGCTTGCAATTCAAACAATGCCATCGGCAATGTTATCACTACAGGTCCTGCTACAGTGAAGCTTGACACCGCCGGTGTACATTACTTCATTTGTACTGTCGGCCAGCACTGTTTTGGAGGCCAAAAGTTATCGGTTACCTTCTCCGCCAGTACTCCCGGCGGTGCAATGCCGCCTTCTTCAAACACTCCTCGGCCACCCGCCGCAAACACTCCTTCTCATGATGATGCTTGTGCTCCAACTCCTGCAAATTTGTCGTCTTCATCACCACCTATCCACGGTGGATCTCCATCAGCTCCGGCGCCTTCCTCCTCCACCGCGCTGATGGCAACTTTTTATGTCACTTTGTCCGCCATTGTTATGAGCTGGTTGTTCTAGATCATTTGGATTTACGGATTGACGTCTTTCGTTTTTTTTTTTTTTTTTTTTTTTTAATTTTTTTAATTTAAGGGGTTTGTTTTTTTTTTTTTTTTTTTTTAAATTCCTTTTAAGATAAATAAGTTGGAGTTGTTGATTTGGTTACTATTATTCAGTTTGGTTATGGAAGTTTTTTTGAGAGTTGTGAGAGAATGTTTAAGTGATGGAAATTTTTCGGGTGTATTCCTCCACAGCGTTTATATTTGTTACATTTTAATAAGTTTATGATAGATTTTGATAATTTTCAATTACTCCCTTTTTTCTCCCTGATAAAAACTTACATGATATTTGAGGCCGTGAGTAAGAAATTTATTTGGAAAATACTTAGGTTCATCTCGGACGCACCTATCTTTGTGTAATCCACTCAAGTTGTTGATACTGAAATTTGCACAAACAATAAATTTGTATTTTTCAAGGAAGATTAACCCATTATCCTATAAAATGAACAAATCTAACATTGGTGTGATGTTGAGCCAAATTCACTTCAATGCTCAAATTAGAATCAGATTTGAAAAATGGCTCAACTGGTAAAAAAGTAAGTTGAGTTCTTGACATACTTTTCTTCGATCGCAGCTCGAAGACTATATAGGTCAACCCCTTCGTAACTGAAACTTCACAACCTTTCTACTTCAGAGCCACTATCAGACTTCCCTTAGTTGTTACCCATTTGAGTCCTCATTATTAAAGTCGTTACACATCTTGACCATCAATGTGCTTCGACTCTTGAGTATGCCTCTGATGTCTAGTTAACTAACCACAATACATAACCAATGCATGACAAAACCATGCATACCTTGTTTTCTTAGGCTCGACCTCATTTCTCAGGTTGACCTCCTTTCTTAGCTAGACCTACTAAGTCGACCTTCTTTCTCAAGTCAAACTCCTTTCTTATCTCAACCTCCTTTATCAGGTCAATTTCCTTTCTTAGCTCGACCTCTTTTCTTAGGTCAACCTACTTTCTCAGTTTGATCTCCTTGCTTAGCTCGACCTCCTTTCTCAAGTTGACTTGCTTTCTCAACTTGACCTCCTTTCTCAGGTCGACTTCCTTTCTTAGCTGGACCTGCCAGGTCGACCTCTTTTCTCAATTGGATCGAGTTTACTAGGGTCTTCCCATGGGTTCTCTAAGCTGCCCATGGGTCCACTAGGTTCCTCTAATACTCAAGCCCTCCTAGGCTCCTCGTGCCTAGCTTAGGCATCTTCCATGCTTAGACTCGTTTTCCTCATGCTTACCCTCCTAGACGGGCTTTTCTTAACTCCCATGCTTGGCTTTCTAGGCTCAAGCTCTCTTTGGCTCCTTAAAGCTCTCTCTTATGCTCATCTTTGAGTACATAAGGGCTCTTCTCTTCTTGAGAAGTTTCTCTTCATGGGTCCCATTAAGCCTAAATCTACCCATAGCACAAGTATCTAATTATAAGTTGTTTGACAAATTTTTCATTTTGTAAAAATAATTTTTTTATTAATTTCTTTCTCTTTGTGATTGTAGGGAGTTCATAGAAATAGGTGCAGCATGGATTTACTCAAGTATTATTCAATTTATTTTGCCATTTTTTTTATAAATTCAGAAATTAAAAATTTTAAGGGACTAAAATGAAATATATAAAGGACTTTTTTAAAATAAAATTAGTTTTTTTTTTTTAAAGACTAATGCATTTTAGTTTGCACTTTTTATATATAAAATGTAGAATTTATCTGCGCCGTACGAAGGGAAATTTTAGTTTACAAGGAGACTATTCAGAGCAAAGAAAAGGATTCTTTCCGATCTTGGAATCGAGAGATTAGGTAATTAAAGCATCTCTCGATAATTATTTAGGTTTCTTTTTGGTAACTATTTGTTTTTATTTTTTATTTTTTATAAAAATTAAGTCTATAGAGACTACTTCTATTTCTAAATTTTTTCGTTTCTTATCTACATGTTACGAATAGTTTAAAAAACTAATAAAATAACTTTTAAAAACCTGTTTTCGTTTTTGGAATTTAGATAAGAATTCAATCATGGTAGAAAGATGCAAATTATTGTAAGAAGTGGAGAGGAAATAGGGTTTCAAAAACCAAAAACAAAAAATGAAATGGTTACAAAACTGGACTTTAGTTTTTAGTTTTTAAATATTAAACATACCAACACTCCTTTCATCTTTAAATAATTTGTTTTGTTATCTACTTTTTAGCCTTAATGTTTTAAAAAACTAAGCTAAGTTTTAAAAATTAAAAAGAATAGTTTTTAAAAACTTGTTTTTGGAATTTGGCTAAAATTTCAACTTTTTAACTTGAAAAAGATACAAATCATTGTAAGGAATTGAGAGAAAATGAGTTTAATTTTTAAAAATCAATAAGCAAATAGTTACCAAATGAGGTCTAAATTCTTTTATGGTGGAAAGATTGATGCCCCCATTAAATTTTAATGTTAAATATCAATTAAAAAATAATTGAACTAATATCTCTATTTTTGGTTGTTTAGCTAAATCAAAACAACTTAATATTGATTTCCAAACTTCTGTAAGCTACCCTTTTAGGCGTTTTAAATTGAAATTAATTTAATACTGATTTAATTACTTTCGTATTATTACTGCTCAATTTTGCTGAAACGCATTTGTCTAACAATTATTTTAAAATCTAAAATAATTATAAATTAAGAATGTGCTTTAACTTTGGATTATTTTTCTGAGTGTTTAATTTTTTTTATTAAAAAAATCATTAAATTTATAGTGTGTTAGATGATATAATATTATATTTACCTTTACTTGTTAGCTCCAGTTTTTGGGTCAATCGACCATTTAACATGATATCAGAGCCACTGCGATGTTATTTCCTCCTCAATTAATTGGTTTCCACTTATTGGGTCTCTTTCATATGGTATAAGAGCAGGCGATTTAACATTGTGAGAAGCCAACTCCAAACTTTCATGGTATATGAAAATAACTAAAATACCTCCATACTACCTTCACTTTTCATTGGTCGTAGTCGACAACCAATGCTGGCCCACACAAATTCTACATCTATCGCCACCTCACCGTTGATGTCACTTCACTTACCACCGACCATAGTGTTTTAAGTGCAAATTTGATGGTTAATCCATTGTGTTTTTAATTGTCATCTTTATATATCGACATTTCTAAAAGCGTTTTGAGTATAGAGCAAACGAAACAAATTTACGTATAAAAACAATGGTGCGAAAAATGTGACCAAACATATGAATTTTTTAGTTTGTCATGGGTAGTTATGACAAATGGGAAAAGAAGAAAGAGGAGACTTTGAAAAGTTTAAAAGAGAGTAGGAACAAACCATTAATTGGGGCCTAATTTGATTTTATTCCATCTTCCAAAAAACGTACCTTCAAAACCCCAACTTGTACGCAGCTTCCTTAATCCTTTCCCCTTCCATTAATACCCTTTTACTTCCTTTCTCCTCTCTTATACTTTTCCACACTTTATTTCTCTATAAATTTCCATTTAACAACCACAAACTTCCTCAAATTATTTATTAAACTCTATCACTTTCCCACAGCTTCCATTCATAATTTGAGCATCCATGGCGGCCGGACTTGGGTTTGTTTTGGGTTTTCTTGCGGTGGTTTTTCTTCAACATGCCACCGCTCAGACG
The DNA here is from genome assembly GCA_031780015.1 of Citrullus colocynthis. NCBI lineage: Eukaryota > Viridiplantae > Streptophyta > Magnoliopsida > Cucurbitales > Cucurbitaceae > Citrullus > Citrullus colocynthis. The sequence continues at coordinate 1,059,472 of QLSR01000165.1, read as the reverse complement.
GTTCATGTTGTCGGTGACAACACCGGTTGGACGGTTCCACAGGACGGCCCCACTTTCTATTCCGGCTGGGCTGCTAACAAGAATTTCCGCGTTGGTGATTCCCTCAGTAAGATTTTTTTTTTTTCTTTTTTTTCTTCTACCTTTCTCTACTTAGAATTTAACTAAGATGTTCTTTAATAATTATAGAATTATACAATCAAATTGAAGTTTCTATTGATTCGTTTTTGACGTGGCACATGAAATATAGAAAATATTTCAGTACTGCAATTTTCTATTCACACTCCATTTATTATGTGTGAATTTAATTATGTACTTTTAAATATAGTGTATGACCCACCATAATCGAAGTGAGATTTTTAATATCTATCTATAATATGAACAAAGAAATTATGGTTCTTCCTTACTAAATTTTTTCTAACATGTGTCATATTAAAATATAGGGTAAAATATCATTCTGGTTTCTTCAATTTGAAGTTTATTCAATTTTAGTCCACTTTCTAATGTCCAATTTTAGTCTTTGTACTTTCAATAAATCTTGAATTTAGTCCATACTTGTTTATTGTTGATTTTTTTTTAAAAAAGAAAATTGTTATTTATTAGTATTTTCTAACATGAAAATTATTATTATTATTTAGCAATTTTAATTAAAAAAAGCCTCGAGAGACTAAATTTAAAATTTATAAAAAATAGATAGACTAAAATTAAACAAATCTCAAATTAACTAAGACCAAAATGGTATTTTAACTTTATATACACACGTGTGTGTAAGTTTTGTTCATATATAATAATTATAAAAAAAAATAGTAATAGTTTTATGATAAGATAATTTTATGAAAAAAAAAAAAAAAAACTTGAGTGTAAGACCTTGCACCCATCTTTTTGCAACCAAGTAACACCCAATAATAGCGTGTGATGTGGCACAAAATATTAAAAATTAAATTATTTTTATTTTATTTTATTTTTAATGTAGAGAGAAAAAGTAGCATGAGATTAGGTGCAGTTTTTCATTGTCCTAATTTTATTTGTTAAAGAAAAATCACAAAAATCAAACTAATTGATATTGCATATTTAACATAAATTAAATATATCTATGATAATTTTCTTCTTGAGAAAACATCTTCTCAAACAACAAACATGGAATAAAAATTAGAGCACAAAAATCTTTGTGCAAATGCCGCTTAACTATTTAAATAGGGTGAATTAGGAGTAAATTGTAAAAAAAATATTTTTAAATACAATAAAATATTACTGTTGATACTAATAAGTATTTATCAATATCTATAGCTAGACACTATATATATTTTGCTTTGTTAGTAAATATTTTAGTTTATTTTACTATATTTGAAAAGATGTTTTAAGATTTGAGCAATAATAATTTTATAATTAAATATTTAGAATATAATTTATTTTTCTTTTTCCTTTTATGGCAGCATTTAATTTCCAAACTGGCAGCCACGATGTACTTAAAGTCTCAAAAGAATCCTTCGACAGATGTAATTTCACCGGCGACGATGACGATATCATAAGGACAGGTCCGACGACGGTGAGACTCAACGAGACGGATATGCATTACTTTATTTGCACCATCGGCACACATTGTTCGTTAGGCCAAAAGTTATCCATCAATGTGGTCGCCGCCACTGCCGGTGGTCCAATGTCGCGGTCACCGCCTTCCTCAGTATTTCCACCACCGTCTCCTTCCTCCTCCAATGCACTTATTGCAACCCTTTGTCTCAATTTCTCCGCCCTTCTTATGGCCTTCTTTTAGACATATATATATTGTATTTGTGTGTGTTTAATTTTGTTGAGAGTTAGAGAGATATAGTATTTAGTGATTGGATTTCATTATATGTGTCTTTCAATAAACTTTTATTAGTGTTTGTCTTAGTCTCCCAAAAAATTTTGATTTTACTCTTTTATTTACATTAAATTACAAGTTTAGTACATAGTATCTAAATTTTAAAGTATCGAGTAAATTCAGTAAGTATAATAGATTCAAAAGAAGAAAGAATAATCAAGAATCTTTAAATCTAATCTATAATTCAATAAATACCTTTTTTGCTCATAGTCATGGCCTCAAATGACTTGTCCATATAAAATATTAATATAATAACCCATAAATGGATAAACAAAAAAGATATACCTACCTTCCGCTTTTTCTTAAATAATTTGTTTAAGAAAAAGTTAATTAAAAGACCTCAAAAAACCCATAAAAGAGCTCAAAAAATCCTAAGGAAGACCTCAAAGAATCTAGAGAGGAATTCAAAGGATCCATGTGAAGAGTCTCAGCAAGGACCTAGATATAACCACTATCTTATGATAAAGTAATCTATATTTAAGTTGCCAATCTAAATAAATTAGATTTAAAAATTATTAAAATTTAAATAAGAAGCGAAGGTTCAAACAAAATAATTGATCTAAGTACATGTGGTAACAAACTCATATATGTGAAATTTTATTTTTTGCAAATTAAAAAATAATATATGAGTGGCACTGTAGTAGATATTTTGTTCCTCCTTCAACCACCATAGATATATGTGTGATATTCAAACGACGAGTGGACCCATAAAATAAGTGGGCATTTGATTACACGTATGGGAGAAAACAAAACACCCATATTTTCATCTTATGGTTTACAATTAAACCAAATTGAAAGGTAATGGTGTTAGGTTGGGCAATTCAATCAATCATAATTATCATTTTTTTTAATATAATAATTATTAAATATATGTCAAATACTTTGGACCTTCTTTCTCAAAAGTTAAAAATTAAAAATTAAAAATTAAATTCAGATATTCTATTTCACGTGTTGCCAAAAAAAAAAAAAAATTATAATAATTACTAATTTAGTATTTAAATTTTTAAAATTTTATTCAATTAATTTCTAAATTTTTAATTTCTTTTTATTTATTGGATAGAGGATTGAACCATATTATATTCAAGATGGTTGGTATATTCTCCATTAAACTATACCCATGAGTCAAATAAACACAAAATTGAAAGCTGAGATACATATTGAACTTTTTAATTACATAATTTTAAAAAAAAAAAGTCAAATAAATAAAAATTTTATTAAATACAAAATTAAAAATTTGTCAATTTATGACCTACTAGATATTGAAAAATTCAATGATCCACTAAACATTTTTCAAAGTTTAAAAATGCATTTGATAGGGTAAACTTGTAAATTTAAAACTTTTGTTAAAAGCATAGGAAACACATACCAGTTATAATTGAAAATTTAACCTAAACAAGTATAACAAAATCTATAAAATAAATCAACCACTCTAGATTGACCTAACTTTCTTACCCCCGCATAATTCAATTCTAGAGCCCTTACCCAAAAGTCAAATCCTACTTCAAATAATAATAAATAATATTGAAGCCAAAGTCAAAGTCAAATAATAAACATAGTGTTTCAAATTCTTCAGACCCTCTTAGCTAATATTAACTACCAATATTGTTTTTCTACTTAAATACAAAGTTTTAAATTTTGGTCAACATATCAATGCAGATCTAACATTAATAATAAAATATTCAAACTCATTTAAATAGGGGGAAATATTCATTTTCTAATTTAATATTTTGTTATGAAGTTTTTTATATTTAAAATTTCCCTACAAAGATCCATCCATACTAACACTTTATCCATAAATGATGTCAATATATATGATGATAAAAGAAACAATTTGTGACTAAATCAGAAGATCAAATTAAAACTTTAATTTCATTCTATCTATCAAAAATATAACCAAACTAAAACTTATTATCGGTGAATGTTTCTAATTTTTATAAAATTTATAGAGAGGAAAACAAATTGTCAGTTTGGCATTTTCTTTTAGGACTTCTTCTTTTTGGAAAGAGTTCTTTCCTCCCCTATCATATCTCTTATTCCCGAGAGGGATTGATGTTTGGTTGTTCATTTGTTCTTTCGATTTTAATGAATTTCAATTCTAAAAAAAAAAAAAAAAAAAAAAGAAACATATATATATATATATATAACTAAACGCAAGTCTTAAAATAGTTAGGATCAAATTGAAATGATATAAAACTATGGAGACAAATTGATAATTAAACCTAAATTATTCATGGTATTTTACTAATTATTACCCGTACGTCTTCCCAAAACGATAACGATACAATATATACTAAGAAGAAGAAGGAAAGAAAAAACCATATGATATGTAATGGCCCCTGGGGGCTTTCCCATCAAATGGCAAAATTATTTCTAAAAAGAGAAAACCCAAAAGGAAAAAAAAGAAAAGGACTAATCCCCTGCGGTGGGATCCATTTCATTACCTTCATCTTCAAAACTGTCACCGTTGGTCTGATCAAGAACGAGCACTAAACCCATGGCGAAGGCACCATCGAAACCTGGCTTGATGATGAGAGAGAAAACGTCTTTGCCAAGCACCACGTTAGTAGAAGCATCTACTTTGCGTTTAATCTCAGCCATCGGTTCCTTCGCCGCATTGAAGATCGTGCAGTGGCGATTACCGAAACACCCCTCGATCTGGTACTCGTCGCCGGAATCCTTAAACACTTCCACCGTCATGCTTGACCGTCCGATTATTGATGAACGCCTCACGTTGAAGATTGGCTTCTGTCCTTCCGTTCTTTCCCCTATGAATCCTTCCCACCGGTGGTGTAGACTCGGCCTCTGTTCATCATATTTGTTGTTCGGTTATTCATCGATTTTTCAAGCACTGTTTATGTTTAACTCTATGGCGTCGAAAACAAACAGCAAAAACTAAATCACAAATGGCTTCAAATAATCCTTCCTATGGCCTCTGTTCATCTTTTTTTTTTTTTTTTTTTTCTTCCAGATATTCATCGAGTTTTCAAGTACTGTTTTATGTTCGATTTTTCAAGTACTGTTTATGTTTAACTATGGCATAGAAAACAAACAACAAAAACTGAATCACTGATTTACAAATGGCTTTAAATAATCAGGACGATTAACCAGGCCAAATCACTCGAATCGACGCGACTCAGTGAAACGCACACGAACATTATTGCAGAAAAGGAAATCCAGAATCTCATTACCGAGCCAAATAGATTCAACAGTTCACTAAATTCAGCAGAAAATCCGAAAACCTAGCGAGTAAAAACACGGAGAGACTGGCGGAGTGAAATCGGAGCAATTAAGACCAGAAAATAACCGGAATCAGATCCAGAACAATCAATCTCAACACGAACAGAGCAAACAGTTCAAATACCTTCGAAATCGAGTGGAGATTCGAATCGGTCAAACAGAAATGAGAATGAAGAAGATATAAAAGAGAAGCATTATTAGCATTACCTTTCGGCGGACAGTGAGGAGACACTTGCCTTGTGCGTCCATGAGAACGATTTCATCCTTCTCACGCGCATCTGGACCGTAGGAATCGACTCGGAACACAAGCTCGCCTTTGCAATCATAGACAGTATAGCCATCGTCTGCAAAGAAGAGAGAGGTTTTCATAACAGTGAGATGTTTCTCCTCAGTAAACACAAAAGTATCTTCCACGATTGGGCGCAATTCTTTCATCTTCTTCTCCTATCTCTTGTGCAAATGAACAACAGAGAATGTGAGGGATGATTGGTTATGGAGGACGAAAATTAGTGGAATCTGCAAGATCGGTGAGAACGACGAGACGAAGATGGAAGAATTTATAAGTTGGGCGGTGAGTTTTCGTTCTCAATTCTCATGATGATTAATATAAACGGAATCCATAAATAATCATAATTCTGCATATTATATTATTTTCGTACAATATTGAATATTTTGTTTATTAAAAGTGTCACCGAAATGTAAGATATTGTTCTTCGGAAATTCCAAGATGATGGATAAAAAATAAAAAATAAAAAAAAGGGAGTAAATTTTACTTCATGTTTAAAAACAAAAGAATAAAGAAAAAAAAAAAAAAAAAGAAAGATGCTTATAAAATTTACTTCATGTGTTCAAGATGATGTTTAAAAAAAAGGGTGTAAAGTTTATTAACACTTTCATGTCGTGTCCCATATGTTTTTTTTATCGAGTTATTTTCAATTATGCTTGTAAACTGGACAAAAATATTAAAATGTCTTAACGAAAATAGAAGATAGAGAAGACGAGTAAATTAAAGTTTTTTTTTTTTTTTTTCCTCTTCTTTCTAAAAGGTGGGGATCAAAGTTGATATAAGTAAAAAGTTGGAACATGAAAACAAAACAAAATAGACATGAGATAAGAATGAAAAGAATTTTGTAATACACTCATGATTAAGTTGCATTTAATCTCATGCTTTCTTTGTTTTACACACAAAAATAGACACAGATAATACTTAAATTTTTCTCAAAGAATAGGTTCAACATTTTCTTTTTTTCTTTTGATTCAATTGATTTCTTAGGATTCTTTTGAAGATTATAATTTCCGAGTTTTCCATTAAATAAAATAAGATTAAGTTACAGTCTTCTCAAATTTTAGATATGTGTAAGTCTTTGAACTTTCTTTTTTTTTTATTTTTCTTTTTTATAATAGGTTCCTAAATTTTAAAAAGCCTTCATAAATTTCTGAACTTTCGATTTTTATGTTTAATTCAAATAGGTTATTGGCCTATCCAACATTCTTAATATTTACAAACATCAAAATTCAAAGTTTAACGACTTTTTCGACACCAAAATTAGTTTTATGTCTAATAGGTAAGGTAATTTTAAAAAGAAAAAAGTTAATATATCATTGAAATGTAATGTTATTTAATTAATAGTTGTAGTTAAAGTGAGTATAATTTAGTAATAATAATGACATATGAGACTCAGCTCCCTACATCATATGTTGTATTAAAAAAAATGAACAAAAGAAAAAAGAAAAAAAAATGGGGGTAAGTCATGCAATAAAGATGAGTTTTTGACTTTTGTCTCTAAAATTGATATGTTATAAAGAAATTCCTTATATTTGTGTATTTATTTTGCAAGGCGAAAGAGAGAATATTATAGCTTGAATGACATACCCTATATTAATAATTAAAAAAATAATAATAATTAAAAAAAAAAAAAAAAAACAAAACAAAACAAATGACGTTTTTAACTTATTGAATTCAATTATTAATTTTAAAAAATCTGAAAACTACAGGCTTAAAAAAATAAGAATAATAATCTGAAAACTAACCAGGAAGACGTGATTAAAATTAACCTTTCAGAGTCCAATATTCTACTTCAAATACTGATTTCATTTATTAATTATTAGAAATAAAACAGCATAATATATTTAGGTTTATTATCAAAGTTTTAAAACCATGTCATCGTGTGGATTAATATGATCAATAAGGTTGATGTTCCTTTAGCGTAGGTTTCTAATTTTGTTGCTGAAATTTCAAGTGATTCAATTCTAAGAAGTCTATTTCATATATGTGGTATGTGAGTTGAATAAGCTGATCATATTTTGGTTCGACAAAATTTATACCAAATATCATTGATTTTGTTTTCCCATTTTCTAAAAATTGATTGTTACTTAATTAATTGTAGAATGAATTGTCTTAACTTTGTAGCCAATATGACTTTGCTAAGTAATGTTAAGTTCCTCTATTTCTTTCCAAGAGAAAAATAAACGCAATTAATTATTTCCATGCAGCTTCTATTTTGTGAAAATTTATTTTTTTAAAAAATACCTGGATAGGTATGAGAATAGTTAATAAGGTTTATGACTTTTTATTGAAGTACAATACTTTGGGTACGGAAATTCCAAGATTAAAATAAAATATGATTACATAATATAGTGTAAAAATAGAGTGCGACTGCATAACCACATAGCATTTAGTCTCCGAAACTATTTACATATGTTTTATCAAAACCATTACTTAATTAAAAAAATTAAATTTGTAATTTAATCTTAAAAGTTTTGAATGTTATTAGGACAAAAATTATTAATCATGCTATTATTTAGAATCATTTTCTATAATTAATATAAGCATTATTTAGAATCATTTTCTATAATTAATATTTTTTTTTTAGTATAACAAAGAATTAAAATATCATGTATGTCGATTTTTATTGATCATGTATGCCAATTATCAAATTTTTTTTAAGAGAATTAAAATATTTTAGTATGACACCTGTCACCGTCAAAGTGAATGATCGAACTTCCAAGTTTTAAAAAGAAAAATCAACAATTACTATTGAACTAAACTAACTTTAATATATCATATATGTAAATTATCATTGACCTATACTTACTTTATAGTATTTTTTTTTTAGAGTGAATTTCGTATTATATCATTTGAACTTATAAAATCATTTAAAAAGAAAAAAAAAATCATTGAATCTCAAAACGTAACGTTTTGGAGGATTTGAAAGCAAAATCTACCGAAAGCATTTCAGTTTATGGCCCACGAGAAGGAAGATTCTAACTTCAAACAAACAAAGTATAATTAGGTCAACTAATTACATTACATATTTATTTTTTTTTTTTTTTTCTTTTCCTTTTGTTTTCTTCTCACGTGAAAGAATTATAATTGGCGTGAAATTATTGCTCTAATTTTTAAAAATAAATTCATATATCAGTGTTGCTTTATTAGATGGTTGATATTAATTTGCCAATTATATAAACATAGCTTAACACCCTTAAAGTTTGCAATGAAAAAACGTTATATTTTAAAATGTAGAATCAGGTTCCGTTTGGATTGACATCAGAAAAAAAAAATGTTTTTCAAAAAATTCATTTTTATTTAAACTCTTTTGATAATAAGAGTTTAAAATACAATAATCTATTTTGAATGGTTATCAAACATTCCAAAAATTTTTAAATTAAATATTTAAAAATGTATTTCAAGCACACTTTAATCTCAATAATTTGTGTGGTCGACTGATTTATGTACCAATTTTTTTTTTTTCAAACAATAAGAAAAAAAGGATCTGATGAAAGTTTTGGGCTTCAGATTTGTGGTGGTATTATCACTGTAAAGTTTTGTGGACTTTGAAGCCCGAAAATTGTTGACTTCAAAAAAAGGAAAAATCATGTCAATTTTTCAACTCTGATGCTAACAATGAAATAGTTTAGACAATCGTCGAAGAGGATATTTGGAACTAATTTTCATTTTTTTTTTTAATAGATTATTTTATTTCGAGAGTGCCAAACTGAGTAAACTAAACCCAAATAAACCAGGGAGTATGCAATTTCGAAATTATTAAAAATCTCTTTTGTCATTTTCAAAATTACTTCGATTAATACTTTTAATTTTTAAAGTTAAATTTGATTATATGAAAATTGTTAAGAGTGATTTTGGACCGAAGAGTATAACCGCTATAAAATAGAAACAGAAGCAATAACAAAGCCAAGAAAATAACAAGATTTGAACCAAAAATAACATCAACTAAATATCTAATGGGGCATGTCTCGTGTATATCGGGCTCAAAGCATCACCCTAGGGCCTAAAAAAGGGTGCTCAATCAACTGAGGCTAACTCTAGCCAAACAAGAAATGGGGAACTCCCCTAAGCCTAGTAAGATGAAGAATTATCCCAAAATTACTCTAAAACCCTATCAAAATAACCTACACCAACTACTCTTATAAATACATAATTGTAGCTCTAGGGAAGATAAGTCCATTATCCACTCACAAACTCTTAATTGGTTGCACTAGTTCGCTCTCTAACTTAAGTGATCAGAGCTTGTGTGGCAAATACCACATGGTGTGTAGGTCACTCTCTTTTCTTATCAAATGAATTTACCATTTCTATCACATGAAGGTCATATGTATTTTACTCTATCTTAATTTTTGGCATTAACAAAAATCATGTTTAAAAGTATAAAATCAAACCTTATTGATTAAAGACGTGTTTGGAGGTTGAAGGTGATTTTAGAGACATTAAAACTTTTTGACTTGGATACGAGGGAAAGAACAAAGATACTTATATGTACTGTTTGTGATCACTTAGAGTAATTGAATAGATTTGACAGTGTAAACACATTTAATTCGTATTTTCATACAATTTTTTTATCATTTACGAAATTATTGGAAATAAACAGTTTCATTATCTAATTCTGAGTATAGAAATGTAGAGTTAGAATGAAGGGGAAAAAAGGACAAAATCAAATATAGAACTTACAAGGGTTATGTAAATAAGTATAAGCTGGCCACGACTGTACCTATGCAAGATATGTTTTGTGTTGTCTTTTGTCGGAATGTTTTGAATGTGTAATCTTGAGCTTTGAACGACTTAGGGATTAGAAAAGTGCACTATATAAGCTCTCTAAACTTAGATGTGCTAATTTGATTCAATAATTTGTAACATTTTCTCCAATAAAATTGTTATCCCTCTACTCCTGGACATAACTAATAACACACGATTAGTGAACCACGTGAATCTGTGTTTTGATTCTCTATTCTTTTACGTTTTCTACATTCCTTAATTGTCAATTTCGTAACATCTATTATAATAGGATTTGTGCAATATCTAAATTGAAATGTGAATATGAAATGTTTCTTGATGAAGGTTGATGGAAGAATCATGATGAATGAACTAGGTTCAAAAGAGGTACAAAGTTAATGCTTTTTATAACTTAGGAGACATGATTTGTAGGAGGATCTAAGCCTACTTGAGATAAGTATAGAGTGTAGTCTTAAAAATCAATTTAAGATTTTTTTTTTTATTAGAGCATTTTTTTTATGATTAAGTTGGACTGAAAATGGAATTTTATAGCAACATTTAGCAAATAGGATACATGTATGAAAATTTCCCATGTTTATGAAGAAAGATAGGGTTTTCTTTTTAAAGTACAATAATTGTAGGAGAGGATTGAATCTTTGACCTTAAATAAGTGAGTGTGTGAGTATCAATTATCGTTCAGCTAAACTCACTTTGACGACAAAAAAAAAAAAAAAAGAAAAAAAAAAGAAAAAAAAAGATTTTGGTCTTAACTAAAAATACTTATGGATCCCTCCCATTTCTCGACCTTGCCCCCATCTCAAATAGGTTGTTTAAATTAACAAGTTTAGCTTCTCAGGTTTTCAAGTTTGTGTCTATTTGGTCATATAAATTTAAAAAGTATTTAATAAGTATTTCAACTTTTCATGTCCCTCAATTTTTAAAATGTCTAGTAGGTTTCCAACTTACAATTTTATGTCCAATAGATCCTTAAAATATGTGATTTTTTTAAAAATTAATTAACTTTAGATATAAAATTAAATTTTATGTCTAATATGACCCTAAACTTTCAATTTTATTTTTAGTATGTCTATAAATTTTTAAATTGTTGAGTAGGTCAAATTCCTATTTGACATAAATCTCAAAGTTTAGAAATTTATTACACACAAAATTTAAAAATTACAAATCTAAAAGACTTTAAAGTTCATGAATCAATTAGATACAAATTGAAAGTTGAATGACCTAATAGACAATATTTTTTTTTAAAAAAAAAGTTTATGAGTTTAGGTCTAAAGCTATAATTTAACATTATTATTATCTCTGCTTTTGACTTCAATTCCAATTAAAAAAATATCTTTTAAGTCAGTTAATAAACATAATGGGATTAATCCATACAAAATGTCCATAAAAATTAACAAAAACTACTATTATACATCTTATATTAAATTTCTATAGGTTTCACGTCATACCAACTACTATTATACATCTTATATTAAATTTCTATAGGTTTCACGTCGGTATGAGTGGTAAATTAATATTTTTATTGTATTATTGTAAAAAAAAAAAACATGACACGAAAAAAATAAAATATTACAAATGTGTATATAATAAAATAACAAACACTTTAACGGGTTTAAAAAGAATTAATATTAATTTACGAATTTAAATTTTTTTAGAAAAAAATTTGTATATCTATAATTTCTCTCAATATTCAAATGACACATCGACATTTTATCGATACGAAATGAAATGATATGAAATTTAGATATTTTATTAAGAAAGTGGAAGAATGTGATTAAAATTCAAAGTTGACAGGCGAATCGTGTCCATTTTCATAGAAAAAACAAAGGATTTTGAAAGTGAAATTAAAAGATATTTATGAAGGAATTGATATTAACCCAATTTGGGGTTTTTATTTATTAATTTATTTATTTATGTGTTTCTAAATCAATTCTTCTTCATTCCCTTTTTCTTTTTAAATAAAATCAACTACTCTTCAATCTTCATCCTCTTGTTATCCACTTCAATTCTGGCCTCAAACCACTCACTGAGCTTCATCTCTCTCTCCGTTTCTATCTCTGAATCGGAGCTTTGAAGCTTTCATTAATGGCGGCAACGAACGCACCCATCTTTGCATCTTCCTTTCAAACTTCTCTCCACATAAGAACCCAACGAAGAGGAGAATCATGTCCACAATCTGCTCGAACTTCAGGTAACTTAACTTTATTCCAAATTTACTACTTCCTCTTCTTTTTGCTTCATTTCATTCCATGGATTCTTCAGTAAATGGGGAATTAGAACCCAACTTTCTTGATTTACATTACATGATTAGGGAATCTGATTCATGTTCTTTCTGCTCCTCTGAATTATGAAATGCTATGTTTGAACTTCGAAATGACATTACAAGGCTCCCAACACGAAATCTCTTGAAGTAAACCATGATTGTTTAATATTTGATCTTCTGTAAATGTTTAACAAATAGTTAATTGCAGATGTTTCGGCCAATTTGATAATCATTTTGTTTTTATTTTTAAAATTTTTAAATATAAACTTATAAATACTACCTTCACCTTTTAAGTTTCTTTGTTTTGTCATCCACACTAAGTTTGATAATATTTTTTTGTTTTTTTAAATTAATATTTAATCTATAAACATTGCTTCTACCTCAAGTTTTTTGTTTTGTTATCTACTTTCTATCAATATTTTTAAAGTCAAGCTAAGTCTTGAAAATTAAAAGAAAAAAAAGGTTCTACAAATCTCAACTTTGACTAAAAATTCAACTTTTGTTGAAAGGTGAAAATTATGGTAAAAAAGAATTGAAAGAAATTAAGAAAAAAATTAAAATAAAAAATCAAATGGTTACCAAATTAGCCGTAATTATTTAAAGCTTGTTTTAGTTTTTTAAAATTTGACTATAAAGGTGAAAACCATATTAAAAATTTGGCAAAAGAAATATGCATAAATAAATGTCAAACATAAAAAAACTAAAAATGAAATTATGATCAAATGGGGGCATAACTACTCATCATATGATGTTTTTAAATTCAATTCTTTCCACTGTAATTCATTGAGAGAATGTAGTGTTTTTAAGTTGAATCATTTCACATCAGATCCTTTACCATTTCTGATGCAGGTTCAAGCTTCTCCGGTTCGTCGTTACCGAGATGCCTTCCAAACAATAAAGATGTCAGATTTAGGAGTGTGAGGAAGGTGAATGCTGCTGTGGCTGTTGAAGCATCTCCAACAGAGGAAATGAAAGAGTATGACTAAATCTGTAACATTTCACTGTTGAGTTTTATTAGCCTAGATTTTTCCCTTTGTTTATTGCAATCTTCTAAGAACCAATGAATTGATGTTGTGGTTTCCTTGCAACCTCTTTGTCAGGATCAAACTTCCATCTTGGGCTTTTTTTGAACTCGGAAAGGCTCCGGTGTACTGGAAAACTGTGAATGGTCTACCTCCTACCTCAGTAAGCATGATACCACATGTTATGATTTGATGTGTTTGTTGGTTATAATCTGAGAAATGCTACGTTGGTTCCATAACTAATTTGATAGGGTGAGAAGCTCAAGCTTTTCTATAATCCAGCTGCGACCGGCCTGGTTCCGAACGACGATTTTGGGATTGCTTTTAATGGTAATTCCTGATATCCATTCTTATATTATGGTAGTTCAAGTCCGTGCCTTAATCAATTTTCTGTTGTAAAAACCATCAGATTCATTGTTGTAGAATGTCACCAGCAACAATAGGGAAAAAATTAGATACTTGGATTAGTCTCAAACTGTTATGAGCTTTTTTGTAGGCTTTACCCCATAAAATCGAGGTTTTAATGATTGAAGTCAGTTGAGAAATTGACAACCAAAGATAAATAGGAAAACGTAAACAATAGAGAATTGACACTACGTGGTTTACCAAGAGTTCCATATTCTAGAGCCAAAATCGTAAATAATCTAAATAACATAAATACGAAGACGAATTCAAGACATTTTAACAAGTCTATAATGCATCTTCTTTTATATATATATATATATATATAGCAGGCTAAAAGGATTTGCATCAACTTCCCCTTTTTCTTTCAAGCTGCAATATGAGCTGATTCTTCAATGATCTTTTCAACATGATGCTACAGGAGGGTTTAATCAGCCAATAATGTGTGGTGGGGAGCCAAGGGCAATGCTTAGGAAAGATCGAGGCAAAGCTGATGGACCGATATATACCATCCAAATATGCATTCCGAAGCACGGTCGGTCACCGTTGCGAGAATCTCATGTTTCTTTATCTTCACTGTTACATTTTCCTTACGTCATTTTCTTTCCTGGCCTTCCACAGCTGTAAACTTGATCTTCTCATTCACGAACGGGGTCGATTGGGATGGTCCTTACAGACTGCAGTTTCAAGTTCCCAAGCCTTGGCAAAACAAACCAATCGACTTTTTCAATCAGGTAACAGTATGATAGGAAACATTTCAAATGAGAAGTTAATATCTACCTACATTTTGATGCTATGTTTAGCATAATTTAATAAGAACCTGATCCTCATATGTTGTACCGTAGGGACTAGCCAAAGAGTTGAGTAAAGAAGGAGCGTGCGACAGAGCGATATTTCCAGATACAAGCATTGTTATAACAAGATGTGCAATGATTGGTAATCTTACCGTGGAAGGGGTGAGGAAAATCTTTATTGTAGGAACATCTTTATCTACTTATAATCATCATTCTTGAAGTTTGTTAGGCTGCAACTAATGAGATTGAACTATAAATAAAAATTGCGCAGGGAGACCGTTGTGATCTCAATCTTGTACTAGGCTGCACAGATCCAAGCTCGCATTTATTCAACCCGCTTGCCAATGTGGATGATGGATCATGCCCAATTGATACAGATACTGAGGACTAATTCGCCTGCTCATTTCTCTTGCACCCAGTCGTGCTTCGAATTCGAGTCAAATGAGGCACTGCAAAGGCTTTTCTGCATATGTAAGAAGTCTGATTGGATAGCAGTTCTGACGTTGTTTTAGCCAAGCTGATCGTAGTCCATTCCATCGAGCAGGAAGCAATTTTTGCATCTTCTACTTGTAGATGAAAAGAACCCTTCTCATTATGTATAGCTAAAAAGAAAACTTCATGAATACAGAAATTCAAATTGAATTGTTATTGCTGTTAGTGAATACAGCTGCAAATCATTAGTGGCTTTTGAAGTTGTGTTTGTACTACCCATACCACCCACCGTCAGTCTAATTTACAATAAAAGTAAATAAATAAAAACGTTAAACATAATCTATCAATAAAAATTCGAGAATGGATCTAAATTAATTATATTTGTTGTTGTTTACTTGTGTTCAGTGATTGTAATGAACTACAGAGCATACCTTCGAACTGTTAGGGTTAAAACAATAACCATAACAATAATTGTAATAGTAGAATATAATAATTCTATAATTCTAAATAAACGCAATCAAACACAACACAAACCAATTATATTTGTGATTCAAACCATTATGATTACAACAGAATGTAATCTACTGATCTCTCAAATTCCAAATTTTACAATAAAAATCTACAAATAGTGTTGGAATGCTTTTGATCTCTAACCTAACGTTTCTATCAAAACAAGTAGGGTTTTAAATAATCCTTGGTTATTGTGTTAGCTCTTTATTGTTTCAAAAGCCTGTTCAATCAAAAGATGTTAACGAGTTAAGAACAGAAATTGATTCACTTAACTTGATTCTCCATCGTTCCTCAGATTGTTCTAATTCAAAACAGAAGCCTCCATAAAATCGATGAACCATTTAAGAGCTTACCATGTGGGACAATCTTTTTTTCTGTTCGGAAGGGAGGGAAGCAAAAAAGAAATCATATTATCAAAAGCTAAAAAATAATTAATAAGAATTTACAAAACTAGAATTTACAAGCTCTAGGATTTTATATCCTCTTCTTAGGCTACACGTTACATCTATTACAGAGTCGTATTAGTACAAGCGTTCCTATCCTGAATTTGTAACCACACATACACACGGGTTTGTTTCATGTGTACGTTCAAAACTTCAAAAAAGAACTGGCTTCATAACGAGTTCAGTGATTATGTAGATGATGCCACCAAATTTTCAAGTGAAGGTATCCTCACGATCTCCTTCAGCCATTTCACCCTCCTCTAAGTTACTGAACTCCAAGAAATGGGTAGGCCGGTGATCTTCGTGATAGTACTCACGTGGCGTTCCGAGTTTTACTCCATACTTCATACCTGCTGTATGCTTCACCCCCATGAAGTTGTAGTTCCAGGGACCATTATCAGGAATCTAAGAACAAAAGGCAATCAAGATTCGAGTATCAGTGTCGGCTCCTCAACACACAAGGAAAAGTAAGTATTCAAAACAATTTTAAGAGGGAGACTTTACCATGTAGAAGCCAAAGAAGCGATCGCTGAGGAGCATCTGCACCTTCTCATAATGAGTTGGGAGGTATCCGTGTGGATTGCTTCCAGTGTCCTTGTTTACACGTCCCCACTCGTAACCCGATGGGGTTAGCTTATATGCAGTTAGCGAGCAGGAACCGGGAGTAAAACTACAGGTCAAAATGATACATTTTTCACCATCCCATTGTTTGTTGTTCTCCAAGACTTTAGCATGATTTGTGAGATCCTGCAAGAAATGGGGCGAAAACACCAATTAATAAGAAAGCTTATTTATAATGCTTTCAGATGACCAAGCTTATTCATAAGATGGCTATCTAACAATAACATAAAAGATGACAAGCTTATTCATAAGACGGCTGTCTAACAAAAGAGATGACAACGTAGAAAATGGAAAAGATGAATGGAACCTGTGGTGACAACTGAGGAAGCTCGTTAGGCTGTGTGTGCATCCATCCCAATGGCTCCAAATCATTCAAAAAGTCGTGCTCAGGAAGACCCGTGGGAAGATTAACTTGCTGATGTGTCCCCCACTGGGGTGGCATTACAATACATCGTATTTCTTTAACCTGAGGATTATCTGGGGGGCTTATTCCATACAAATATCCAGCTATTTGAGTCCGGAGATCTGCAATGCAGATGAATTTCTTCAAGATATTCTTTGGCATGATGTAAGTGTATCCAGTTTCCTGTATAACCATTTTGATTCAAAAGTCAGCCAAAACAAAGTAACAGTGAACTAACATGATCTCAATAAAAGGAGGGAAGTAAAATGTCAGTTCTCACCTTTATATCTTCCGAATTTACGTAAATATGATTCACGCGAAGATAGAGATTAGTGGCTGATATTGCTCTCACACGCCAATCAGTTTTCGATCCAAATGCAGCCTGCTCATATGGACTCGTCGTTGTGACGATGAGCTCATCACCGTGCACATTTGTAGTCCTTGTCGTGACTGCAGTTAGTTGACTTGCTTCTTTGGCCTGAAAGAAAAGTATTCGATGAAACACAACAACAAAGTAATGAACATAAAGTGAGAAACTGCAAGAGAGAGAACACATCATTTAAACCAATAACATGGTAAATAAGTACCTGTTTCTCAATCTCAGCTATCTGTTGCCTCTGTTGGGAAGGTGGAGTGATCTCAGCTCCAAGTATGATATCACGAATCTCAGATTGTGTTAGGGCCGATGTGTTTACATTGTTCTTCTTGGCATAATCCGACAAAATAAGATCTCTTAACGCAACCTCAACCTATACATTGCAAAAAATAATATTAATTAATTAATTAAGGAAGTAATGAAGTCTCATATACATCTGATAATTGTAAAAGAATAAGATCCCATTCATCAAATAATTTGAAAGATTAAGAATGAAATGGGTCGAGATAAATATATAACAGATGAGGGATGTGAAAATGAAAGTACCTTCATCCATTGGTCATCTGTGAGAGAAGGCCAGATGTGGTGGGGTTCCGTAATAATTGTTTTGTCTGGCTTTAGCAACATTTTAGCTTTTTCATTATTCACATGAAGGGCACGCAAGATCAGAATTAGACGGGAAAATGCAGTATATGATGAAATACTCTTCAACCAATCATCATAAATATTGAAGAGAACCATCTGGGGTTCAGTAGCCTTCAGGATCAAGTCACCAAATTTCTCAATCTTCAAACATGCCTGGAATGGGAGTTGCAGCTCACTTCCTTTGATAACTATATTGGGGAAATCAAGCAAGTGAACCTCCAATGGATCAAGCATTCCTTTACGAGTCACAATAATTTGTTTTGGCTGTTCCTCAACTGGTAAAGATCGTACAAGAGCAGCAACTTCTTCTGCTGTTTTCCACTTGGCCAACTGACCAAGACGCTTCTGTCCAGCCCACACACTTGTATGGATAACCTGTAAAGTTCAAGTAATAATAGTTAACAAAAATAACTGGAATCAAATAGAAGGAAGTTCCCACTGAAGAGAACAAACCTTCAAAAATAGTTGCCCGGTCCTTGGGTTGAAAATAAAAATGGCACCATTGATGGGCTTGGTGGTAAGATTTCCTTCAAATGTCTTGTGAATTGTAACACGATACACATTAGTATCATCAACAAACCATATTATTTGATTGCTGAAGATCTCTCCATAGTTTTGTGATGATAAATACGGTTCTGTAGGTTCAGAAGAATATAATTGCAGACCTTTGCGTATACGCTCCCTCAGAACATACAAGGCTGGATTTGACTGTACAACACCAAGTAATCAGTGACAAACATTTTCATAAGTCAACAAAGGACTGACGAAGAACTCTTTCTTTTTATATAAGAAACAGAGATGTATATTCATCTAAAGAGCAAAAAGGGGCGGGCAGAGTATTGACAAAACCCCTCCCACAGACCCAGAACCCTACATATGAATAGATAATATCATACCTTCATGATCTTGTTCATTGCTTGAGCCAATAGTGGTTTTGATCCAGGAAACCAGTTTCCAAATGCAGAATGTAAGTTATATGCAAGATCAATCCCAATCATCACACCTGGAAATAATCCACGGGTGTTGCTTAATTTATACAATAAAAGTCAAACATGAACACAAGGAAAGAAGCAAAAATCAAAATTTTACCAGTGGGAGATGGATATATAGACATATTGTCTGTAGTGTAGTCCATGAATTTGGCTCGCGTGTAGCGCTCAATATCGTGAGAATCATAATCCCCCCACCGAAGCTGCACATCAATCCAGTACTTGTTACTTGGTTTTTGATCGAAAACATCCTTGGACTCAGCCACAAGACTAGGCTTTGACATTGGCCATCTATGGGCAGCAAAGAGTAGAATATCAGCACAAGAACTGTTCATTTTGTAACTTTTCCTTGGATGGATTGTTTCTTTCTGCACAGTTTCAATTTCCAAAGCATCCAACTCCTGGTCCAGAACCTGACAGAGATCCATGACAACACTCTCATGGATCTTCTGCCACAAATGAGCTCGGAAAATCTGAATGAGGGAAATTTTCAAAGTCGGGATCTTTCCATGCATGAAGATTCCAGTAAGATCTAACTGGACTTGAAATCCCACATAAACATTCGCCCTGTTTATGGTAGGTGACCACCAAAGGGTAAACCTACGGTTAGGAATCTGGTTAAGACCTGATCTCTGTGCATTGGTCAGCTTTTTGTACTTCATGGATTCCTCAAATCCAGATGCCTTCTCCCAGAAGAGACCCTCCCAAGTTGGGAAGCTGAAATCAGAAAAAAAGAAAACTAAGCCACATACACCCCATTGATGAAATCAACAATCGTTCATTTATTACAAAGCCTTTCAAATGAAATATATCAGCCATCACTATCCTTCATCAGTCTTTTACATCAAGTCTAATAAATAATATCAGTGTGGTGCAAATTTATGGTCTGTTCATGAAGGAATCTGAAGAAACAAAATAAGCATTTACAGCATTAAGTTACTCCAAATCAATAATAGAACTTACTATGTTCCTTTGAATAACGTGTGCTCAAGAATCCCCTCAACACCTCCAAGTGCTTGAATGACATCTGTTCTATAGTTGTTCAGGTTCCATAATTTACCATCATGTCTTTGGTGCGTCCACCAGAAAGGATTTTGTTTCAAGACCTGGTATTGTTTAAAATCTGTGCGGACCCTCCATCCTTTGTCATAAGCCAAAGTGTGGCGATCTTTTTGAAATAAAGTATTGATTCGTGGTATTCCCCTGTCCCAAGAATCCTATATAACACCATCAACAAAAAATTTAAAATGCTTATTGGCCTTCATAACTATAAGATGAATTCTTTTTATTCAGTTAGAATCTAATGCAAGGCTCCCTCAGAGGACTTCTAAACCCCAAAATGAATAAACCCAAAAATAAGAACATAATGGAAGACAGAAGAACATAAAAATTACTTCCAAATCTTCAAGTGTCAATCGCCTATTTTGTGCCTGAGCTTCTTGCCTCTTCAGAGCATATTCAGCCCAAACCCGTTGTGAATCTATGAACTCACTTTCCCAAGGCTGTAAAAGAATTGAACAGTTCATCAAATGTAAGCAGAATATGAAGCACATTCTTATATACACAGCATATCACTTGATGGGAAATGAATATCACCTGTATATATCGGTAAAGGTTAGGAATAAGCTGATCCTCTTCGTGGCTCATTCCACTCCTAAAATGGGTTACACCAACATCTGTCTGTTGACTGTACCGAAGATCACTTTGTGGGATCAATATGTGACCCATAGATAACATGCCAAGGCCTCCAATTTCCTTGGGAGTATAGAAAATAACTGGAGGAAACCTGAAGCAATAACAATGCTCATTAAAATGTTCATTTTTGTCTTCAATATAAAACAGAACTGCAAATTATTTTACCTGCTGGGCATCTTCGAATTCAAACCGATCTTAATACGAGTTTGAATTTTATTTTCACACTTGACCAGCAAATCTAGCAGTTCTTGAGTGTGAACCGTTGCCTCACGGAAGTAAGTCATAAGACCTATCACAAAAAGAGATAAAGGAGGAACATTGAAGTCAATTTACACTGAGTTGATGAATCAATGAGTGTGGTAACATTGCCTCCCAACCCCAAACCAAAAAAGAAATTATGGCCAAAGCTGTACCAATCAGAGCAGTATTCCATTTGTTGACAATTTTCGTAAATGTTGTGGACCCTGAAGACATAAGAATTTGCCTAACACGATTTTCAAACACCTTCATGTGTTCGTCATCAACCCTTAAGAAGGCTACAGCTGTTCTTTCTTTCGTCTGTTCATTCTGCAGATTCCAAACTCCATCTTTTGTGTTGCTGAATGCTTCCTGAGTCATTCTAATCTTTGGAAGTATCCGTACTTCAAACCCACACCTACCATCATATAACGAAATATCAATGAATAGAGGACATTAATTAAAAAGAGATAAGATACAATTTGAAATTTTCACAAATACATTTGAAATGCTGAAAATTGTAAGCTTCCAGTTAAATCATGGTGGATATTACTCAATAAAATATTTAGGGAACAGCAAAAAAGGAAAAGTTGAAACACAAAGAATAAATAAACGAAGTAGGGAGACATATGAATGCAAAGAGGGGAAAAAGAACAAAATAAGAGATGCCTACATGCTGAAAAGCAGGTTAGGATTGTCCTTGCTATAAACAGAGACAAAGCTGTTCTCCCATTCTAAAGTTGTGATACTGCGAGGAAGCCGATTCTTCATATCCCAAAAAACACTTCTTCCAAGGTTGACTGAAAAAAGGGGGAAATTCAGTATCTAACAAACAAAATAAATAAACAAATACACGCATATGTGTGTGTGTGTGTGAGAGAGAGAGAGAGGGAGATATGATCGATAATAATGTTTCTTATTCATAATGACCAAGGATATCATAAACTATAGACAAGGATTGTACCATCATGTTTCATTAGCCTCATTCTTGCATCTCTTGGCCAGCATTTCTTGTTGTTATAACCAACCATATTTTCATTGTTTGGATCGGGGTGTTCAGTGAGATATCTCTGAATAAGCTCACGAGCCTCCTCATGAGGAAAGCGGAATAAGATATGTACTTTGTCTATATAACGAGAATATAACCGAATTGGATGTCGAGTCTCCACCTCTGTGTCCCAATAAGTAATGAATTCATTTGGCATCTGTGGTGGGCCAGCAATCTCACTGGCTCTGGTCAATCCGAGAAGCAACAGATCAAGCACAAGTCCATAATATTGAACAACAAACGAAGCAAACTGAAGACCGCGTATTAAACCATATGAATTTGTGTGGCTCATGTCTTTGTAAGACAGGACAACGTTATTCTTTGCAGTGACATAATCAGCAATATTATGGTCAAGAACCAAACGAAGAAGCCTGCACATATTCAAGAAAACAGGATGAGTATACAGAGTTCAAGAAAACGGAACTTCCGAACTCATTCAGTCAGAAAATCAGATACTTATAGGACGCTCACCTATTTAACATTGTTAAATCTATCTTCTCAAAGAACTTTTCAAACTTTGTCTGAAGCATCACAACACATTGTCCATCACTTGTGTCCCATATACCTTGTAGATTGTTAATACCCTGACACCACTTATAGACCAAAAGAGGTGGTGGTTCTGAATCTGCAGGCTTTATCCAATTGGGAAACAAATGCCGCTTGTCACCTTCATACCATAGATACTGGTCAAGATATGCATCTGTAATCTTCTCAAGAGGCTCAATCTCATAGACCGGTATGAGATAACTGTATAGATCCATAAACTCTATGCCAACCTGCAAAAGTACAATATCAGTACAAGTTGATAGGCAGGTGACAGATGTTCATAATCAGTTAATCAACAATGCAAATAAAAGAAGAAATGAAGACTTACCTCTTTGAAGGCACGTTGTGTGAGCAGGTGACGCTTAATACGAGATAGTGCTTCATGTGGGTTATCATAAGCTTGTTCAATGAGACCTAATTCCTCTCGCTGGAGTTGATTTAACCTCACAGCCACACTGTAGGATTCCTTTAACCTTTCCAAGGCAAGGATCAGTAATTTTGTGTCATGCTTGTAAGACAATGGGGGGAAAGGAATAGGAGAGAACTTTCTTGACTCCAACCAATGCACAGTTGTTGAGTAAATGGCAACTGCTTCTTCAGGTGTGACATATGGACCATCTTTCAAATAATTATGTTGTCGTTCCTGCAAGATGAGAAAGGAAACTAAGAACGCTAATAATTGTAATATCTTAGAAGGCCATAGGTAAGGCCAAGCTAAGTATTTATACGGCAGAAATGTTACTCTAACCAATAGAACAAGTATATAACAAAATGAGGCCAATTAAGAAAGAACAAACCTGCTCAGCCTTTAGCCACAGACGTGTAAGTCTCCCAAGATTCTTCCTACAAACAGTCTTATCAACTGTAGCACCTCTTCTTATACGTTCACGATTGTAGTGAGCAACATTTGTCCACCAATCAGCTTTTGACTTGACATAACGAAGAATCATATTTTCAATAGGAACTGGCAAACCAGGAACCTGAAGAAAACCCCAGTGTAATGAATATCTAGACGGAGGAAACATGGGAAAGAAATGGAAGACGAAGTCCAAAAGCAGATGAGTACCTTCCAAGGAATATTTGCTTTCCAACATCGCCATGCCTCACTTAGGTGCTGGAGGATAGTACGAGCTTTATTTTGCTTAATTCCCTCTGCAAAAACATTATACGTATTTAGTAAACGGTAGAAAACAGCTGTTGAATACTGAGATTAATAAAGCAACACATGCTCAAGAGACAAAAATATAAATTCAAACTTTGTACCAGGCATAGCATCAAGAACATCATGCATGACCGCTGCTCGAAGTTCCA
Organism: Citrullus colocynthis; assembly: GCA_031780015.1. Classification (NCBI taxonomy): domain Eukaryota; kingdom Viridiplantae; phylum Streptophyta; class Magnoliopsida; order Cucurbitales; family Cucurbitaceae; genus Citrullus; species Citrullus colocynthis. The sequence goes on along the minus strand of QLSR01000165.1, from coordinate 1,035,614 downwards.
AATCAAAATGACTTTCTACACGCTGTTTGGTGACAGTCTTTGCCACTCCTTTCGAATGTCTTCCTTCAAATTGACGAGCAAGCAAATTTCCTAGCCACCGTTCAAGGAGAGGGACTATACCGCGGAGGAAAAATAACCAGACTCTCCACATTGGTGCCCAAAATCCACAACCAGGCCCTTTTCCCACTGGACCAGTATTGAAGCGATAGTATATCAAGTGCTTCAAATCTTTACACATTCTAATTTGACGCATAAGTCTGTACTTGTACCTGTACATTCCAGTGAGCTGCCCGACATGTGAAAATATATACTGTAGGCCATCAGCCAATTGAAATGCATCGACATTGCCCAAACGGAACTGAACATTAGCATCAACAACAAGCTTTGTCAATCGCAATATTTCACGACAAAGGTGAAAAGCATTTCCAAACCGTGACTTCTTACGTTCTTTGGTGGTTAGGGTCTTCACTGGCTTCAGATTGAAGTTATAATCAAGGTGAAGATAGTTCAAATTTTTCCTATGAATCAATAGGTTTAGCATGTTGTACCCCTGCTTACAAACTTGCAGACCTGCTTCAACCCAATCAAGTTCGGTCGTCTGGAAAAACTTGGTTGCTTGAAGTGAGCGGAACAAGTGCTTTTTCTTCTGAGCTTTGGGTGGCCTATGATGCAGCTCGTTCAACACAAAGCATTTCAACAACTTCTGATAGCTAACCCTAACCTTAACAGGATATGATGGAGGACTGCACACAACGAAATTAGAAATCAGAAATCTGAAATGACTAAAACAAGTTATTGAAATTTACAAAAAGAGACGCACATACCAGTGTTCCTTGTACCACTCTGAAACCAGGGGAATATCTTCAGCCCGACGTGTTCTACCAGATCTCATGTTAAAAGGGCGTGGAGCAAACAGAAGAGAGATCCCAGCAGCTGTGGTATCTGTATAAAGTTGAGTGTCCTTCAAAAAAGGTTCAACCCCCTCCGGCAACTCAAAATCATCATCATCCTCATCATCATAAGTTCGTTTTTCACGGCGATCTTTATTGGTACTGGTTATTGGATGTATTAAAGGATCATAGTAAAATGCTGGTAAGTCCGGATCTTCAGTCTTTATATACATGACCATAGGAGTGTGATATAAACCAAGCTTCACTTTTCTTGGCCTGTTGTTATATAGGTGAGGAAATGCTATCCGATACTCCGTTCTAAGAGGTGATCGGATTATGAGTTTGTTGATGTCATTGAACTCATTCCAGTCTTCATCCCCCTTCTCCATGTCACGATACAATGGCTCAAACTTCGGGCCACCTAAAGACGCGTGATAGATTACATAAATTATGAAAACTTAGCAAAAAAGATAACTAGAAAAAAGAAAATGATAACAAAAAAGGATACCTGGTATGCACATGTTTAATGCTTTCGCTGTAAAAAAAGACTCCATATCAAACAAGTAGAAGTAGTTGCGATCAATTAAATCTGAGAGTAACTGTCCAGCTAGCCGATGAAGAGTTGCCATGATTGGAAGGGAAAGATGCCATTTCCGGTAACTTGGACCATTTATAAGCTTTGTTTTGACAAGAGGCTTATGGTCATAGAACCAAGCGTAAACTGCAGAATCCTCCTCTTCGTCCAACTCTAACTGAATTGGTTCCAAAGGATCAACATCAAGCAAATTATCAGCATAATCTAGTGGCGGTTCCTCATCATCAAATGGTGGAAAACGCATTCTCTTGAAATGCCGACGATCTCTCTTCTCTCTTCTCATCATAATCCACATCGTTCCCCACTGAAAAAATAAATAAATAAATGATCAAGAGGACAATCACGAAAAGGTATTGCTACTAGCACAACATGAGTACATGATAATTATCATCCTAATTGTGATCCAAAAAGTTCATATACAACATTAGCCACAGCAGTAATAATCTGGGGAAAAAGGAGAAAGAAAAGTACCTGGGCCAAATATATAGGTTCAACCACCCATGGTATTTCATTAACAAAAGTGATTGCTCCGGTAATATGATAAAGAACCTTCACATCGCGAACCTGTAAATGCAAGCTATTAAGTCTAACAATCAAAAGAACAAGAAGAAATATAGTTTCGGAACAATCACAAATTATAAAGGCAAAGGACACCTGTTCCCAGGGCATCGGCATGTTCTCAAGCAGCTTGTAAACTGCATGTGGAACAAACTTTAGGGCACCAAGATAAACACGTTTATCATGGCGATATTTTTTTGAGGACATGTCCCCATGATCTCTGCCAAAGTGAAGATCAAAATTAGATACAATATGAATACCCTTCATACTCCAACCCATATTTACAGATAATTGTTGCGTGATGACAACAGAAGCTTCTTTAATTTTATTTTATTTTTGGTGAAACAAAATAAAGGAGTTTCATTAATGCAGGCTGCAGCAACTTATATACATAAAAAAGTTAAGCCCTAGAAAACCAAATAGGAAACAACAAAAATAAGTGAATTCCACAAATCACCCCGAGAGATTTCAACCTTGCAAGGCATGAGAGATTCTTTGATTCTTTCCAACTAAATTTCCCTAATGCTACCCCCGCACCAAATAACGTTTTTCTTCTCTTCGGAGGACAACAACAGAAACCTAAAGAAACTAAGATTACATTTACTGTATGCCATACTCAAAATAGTTTCATCTCAAAAACAGAGAAGATATATCATGAGATATCACAATGCTCGTATGGAGATTGGACAGCATGAGGCCGCCTGAATTCTTCAATAGTTCTTCAAACTAATCTAACAAGCAGAATGGTGGATTCAATACCACGATCCGCTCGTTTCTTGTAATATGCACTTCAATAGGGAAAAAATAAATAAATAATCATTTACAAGATGGTAAAACGTAACCGACTCCTTGAAGCAAAAAAAAAGAAACGAAAGTATCACATCAAGAGGCATAAGAGTTCGGACCTCGAAGCAGTTGACGCACAAAGAACAACGCCTAAATTTCTTTTTAATATCTTTAAATTTCAAGAAATTCGAAGTTCTATGGACCTTCCAGCAAGTTACTTATTGTGTGGAAAATGTGAAAAATCTTGCCGACGAAGTGAGATTACAATACCACACAATAAACAAGAAATTATACGTTGGAATTGCGGAAACACCAAGAATCAACTCAGAACTATCGAAACTAAAAGACTAACAAACCGCCTTATTAATATTCAGAACACTTTCCGCAAAGCTAAGTTGATTTGAATATTTCATTAGCTCGCCAAAGAAAACGTCAAGGTTAAAAAAAAAAACAAAAACAAGAAATGGAAAATATGCCAGTTATCACGTTGAAAGAAAGAAGAAAAGAATTCAAATATCCAGAACAGTTTAAACAAACGTAACTCACCTAATGATCTTCCTAACATGCTCACGGGGCATATCCTCTTTCTGAGTCTCAACAAACCCAAACTTCCTTTTATCACTGTACCGCTTCGAATTCAGCTGCTGCCATTTCCTAGCTTTCTCCTCGAGCTTGGCCTCGGCCTCGGCAGGAGAAGGCAACACCGTGTATGAAGGCTGTGCAGCGGGCGGTGGTGGTATAGAAGAGCCACCAGTACCCGGCGGCGCAATCTGTCCATTGTTCCACATATTGAGACGCCAAGATAAATCTAATCTAATAATTGAGACCTCGAAACTCCAAACTTCCGATCGATTCCAGAGATGAAAAGTCTATACAAGACGAAAATGTGTTCGCTGGTAAGAGGAAGAAGCTCTGAAGCCTCTTCAATGGTGGTTTCTAGGGCTTTGAGGGGGTAAACTCCCTTGCCCGCTCAGTGGAAGCGAGACTAATGGGTGAGGGAGATGAAGAGAAGTGACTAAAAACTAAAACGGGGCAAGTCGGGTCTCGGAACCTTTATATTCGCAAAAGTACAAACCGACCCTTGAGTTTGTCGGCATCTAAAATGGGCCTTAATGATGTATTATAGCCTTGTTGGGCTTCCACGTTTCTAAGAAAGCCCAGCCCATTAGAAGTAAAATAGGTAAAAGAAAAAATTGCGGTGAGCGTGGATCGAACACGCGACCTTCAGATCTTCAGTCTGACGCTCTCCCAACTGAGCTATCCCCGCAGCTTGCTTGCTGCCTTAGTTAAAGATTATAATTCTATTTTTAAATTTCAACAACAGTTTTCACCCACATCAGTGCAGAATTTATGCGAGGTAAGTTCGTTATCAAACGACTATTTACATTTACGCGTGGTGATAGATTAAATTATAAAAATTGTTAATAAAAAAAAAACAAACAAACCAAAAGAAAACAAATATCTAAAAATTAAAAACTAAAACATATAAGATTTTGTTTTGTTTTATTTTAAAAAAATATAAATAAATTGTCTACTTTAATTGATTCTTCAAATAACACGGTTTGAATGTGTTGATAAGTATTAACAAAAATAAGATCTCAATTTTATAGGAATGTCAATGTCAATAAATATTTTTAAAATATATATGTGTATATATATAATCATAAAATATATTTAAATTAATAGATAAATATTTTACAACTAAATTAAGTGTAAATTCCTCATTGCTATTATTAAGTGTACATTACTAATATTTGGTTGACAATTTTGTTATAATTCATTACTGAGGAGAGAAAGTCAATGAAATAAGGAGAGACAGATCATGAATATCAGTGAAATTCCATCAAAAGATCAACACAAATTTAGCCAGGCAAATTCTGTTTGAGCTCTTGCGTTATTATAACCTTACCAAAAGCGAAGTCTTCAAATGACCAAGATTGGCTTGGCTAAGCTAAGCAAGTAGGCACTTTGTTAAATATTAAATTGATACATCATTTCTCTACCTCCACCACCAACTTTGTTAGGACTTGCAGATTAATGGGCAACATCTGCTGCATTTATTCAAAATCTACAGCTCTCCCATTTCTTGCCACTACAGAGTAAGGTCTTTATATATATCCATTCAGGAATCTCTTCCTCTAAAGACTTGCTTAGAGCAGTTCTTCCTTGAGAGATTCATTTTCATCTTTCTCACTTGTCCCATTTGCATTTAGAGCACAACGGATGACAGAGTTCATCTGCATCCTTAATCGGGCATTTTCGACAAACATGTTTGCTAATATGTTATTTAGTACTTTGTCAGCTGCCCCTTTAACAGTTCCATTTGAACTGGCTGATCCAGCTGTGCCATCGACATCGTTGGAGTCATGTGCGAGAAGCTTTGCCTGTTTGTATATACCAAAACTTGTGCCATTCAGGATCAAGATGTTCAAAATGCAAATACATTTAAATGGAAACAAACGCAAGTACCTCTGCTAAAAGAAGGCTTATGTGATCGTCAGATGTTGCCAACAGATCTATAGCATCATCAGCTGTCGAAGCAGTTTCCAAAACTAGTTTATTTTCCTCCTCAATGAAAAAGTCGACACTAGAATCTTGAAGGCGGTAGTGTAGAATTTCACAATCATGAAAAAGCTTTTGATTAGCAATATCAGCTTGCTCCATTCTTTGTCTTTCAATTTGAAGTACTCTCTAGAGAAAACAGAAGAACGACTACATGTTATTGGAGAGGGCAAATAAACATTACATGCAAAGAGAGAGAGAGAGAGAGAGAGAGAAAAACAATACCAGAATAAGAACAAATTGAAGAAAAAAAATGATGTATTGGACTATTATTAGATGGTACATCCATTTAAATGCAGTGTAGCGCCCTGAGATCACCATAACAATTTGCATGTTATCAATGACATAGGACACCCAAAAGCTACCAATAAGTGTATTGTTTATTGTTTGTTTTCCTGCTAAAAATCTATGAAGGAACCGTCTTCCAGTATTCTGTTGCAAACTTGCCATGCAAATCACCAAATTTTATGTGGTAACATCCTCTCATTTATTGGAAAATATCAGTTATGTTTTCCGTCAACATGATCCACATATGGTATTCCCTATTCTCCATTATACCACAACCAAGCTTAAATAATTTCTCACTTAAAATTGCCTTAAGCCTACACGGGGAAAGGAAGAAATCTACCTCTAATTCTGATTTCTCTTTCATCATTTGGCTGCATTCCTGCTTCAAGTCTGACTGAGTACCTCGAAGAAATTTAATTTCTTTGACAAACAGATCAACATCTGCTTTTGATTTCATCACAAACTCTTCATATTGTTTTTGTACGTACTCGAGCTGTTCTCTTGAAGCATCCAACTCTTGCAGCAAAATTTTGTTCTCCTCTAAAATTGACATTATTGTTGATTCTGTGGGCACCTGTTCATCCTGGAAAAAGATCAAACTTATTAGCTGCTTGAAATCTAAGTGACAATGAGATCAAAACAAGTAAATAAGAGATATATGGGAAAAAAGAAAGAAGGTTTCAGGGGCAGGGGACACTCCTCCACCTAAATAAAACACTAAACTCATGCAACATTAAAAGTTGGCAAATTCTTTAATGTAGACGATGAAACAAAACAAAGGGGATAGGAATTAGGTATCAACAATCCAAGTGAGACTTTTAATGATGAACATCTCCAGAATGGGAAAAGGGAAAATAAAATAGAACTGCCAAAAATTGAAGCATCTGGTTGTACACATCAGGAAGTATTTAAAACTGAAGCCAGTGAATGGCACAATCAAAATCACCCACACCTTCGGTGCAAGGAATTGTTTCTCAGACACTTCTTGGTTTGATCTTACTGCTATATTTTCCATGTCTGTTCCAGCTTTTTCCAGTGCAGGTTCATCCATTCCCAATTCCTCATCATCTCCATATCTCGGAGCACCAAGTTGAGGTTCCCCATAACAAGTATCATCACGTGGACTGGAGGTAACAGAAGAAGAAGCACCAATAGACACAGTTGAGCTTGATAGCGTAATTGGTTGGACCATGATATTACCCGAAGAAACCTCCTCCGATATTTGGTGATTAACATCACTGAAAACTGAGAAATCAAAATCCAAAGAATCAGTTGTTGGTTAATATACAACATTAATAGACAACCATAATTGATCAAACATGTCTAATATGTTCACTTAAATCATATGTGGTTGCTCAAGCTTTTCTTTCTTGTTGTTTCTTTTTCTTTTTTCCTTTTTTTTTATAGTCTCGTCAACGTGCATCCATATGACACCTACAAGATCTCACAGCAGCTTCCAGTTCAAGAAAACTTGCCACTGGAACACTTCTTGATACGTCAATGTCTGACAGCATCTTTTCCATCCATGCCTCCAAGGAAGACTTCCGCTGCAATGAAATAATTAAAGGCATTTTAGATTATTTTCAGCTCCTTAATTCGATACATCATATTTATCACGCACAATTGTCAGTCATAAGTTGTACTCCTTCATACTTGATTCAACAGTTGTAACCTTTAGATACAAAATTAGAAATAAATAGAAAGTGAAACATAAAATTCAACTTACCTCATCATAAAACGTGCTGTTTTTCACTCTCAGAACCTTTTTTGGTGGAGCTGGAGGCAATTGTTTCTTAGGCAATGCTCTCTTGAGCTACAAAAGATAATGAAGAGCACACATAAATTCAAAGCATCCTTAAAGATAGATCGGTCAGATTATAAATAAGCAAAAAATTACAGTAAAATGCCTAAAATTAATATGAATAGTACATAATGAGGAACTCCAACAAGTTTAAGAAACATGAGATAATAACTGTTACCTCGTAAAATAGCTCTTGAAACTCATTAAATCTTCTTGATATACCTCTTGTAGAGGTGATACCTTCTGGAGATTGCAATCCAACTTGAACTGTGTAAAACTGTAAATTTTGATTGTTATAGCATAACATAGAAATCATAAAGCTTTCTAAAAGTATTGAGCAATGAGCACTGCAGCCATGTTAAACACAAATAAAAGTACAGCCAGGAATAATCCTATTGCAAGAATACTGCAGATCAAAGTTGAATAAAATAATGGGCTTACAAAAACACGAAGATCATATGTTACAACCACATGAGTGAGTTATGATCTTTTTACCCCCTTTTTTAAACAGCAATATCCTCATGAGTGAGATAGAGAAAAAGAATGAGAAAATGGGAAAACCTGATCATAGGGGATAAATATGGAAGGAAATCCGATGCCAAGTATAAAGAGAAAATAGTGAGCAATTGGTTTTAATTTTTAGATACAATCTTCAATTGTGAATTGTAATATCAATAAAAAGTCGCATACCTCACTATTCTTAGCATGACATTTTTCATAAAGAAAATGTTGGGAGGATTGAGGAAAATTGCATAAACATCTCGAGCAATGCTTATATAAATTTATCTTATAAACAAACCAATGTGAAAAAGATGCTAATAATAATAACAAAAATAATAATAATAGTAAAGGGGGAAAAAAAGAAAAATAACAAGATCCATAAACATGGTTATTGAGGTTGCAGAAGTCAAATCGAAGTAAAAGCAAGACTTTCCCATAGGAAGGAAAGGAAGAATAATGTACTCGCAAATCGCATGAATGCACACACATAAACAATGGTTACCAAAGGACAAACAACAGAAACATGGGAATTACCACCACGGGATCTGAACCATTTGATTTGGGAATTGTAGTCCAAGAAGGAACTGTGACACAATAACTCCATCCAGTGGGCGGATCATGAGGCCACGCTGTACCCTGTCCATCCTTTTTCCATATAAGAAAACAATAGACATCTCAGTGCTACACTAAAAAATACATAATAAGTAAACAAAAATGAAGGAGCTCACAGCTCAGAATAATCCTTTCGAACTAGTAAATACAAAAGGGCAATAAACGCATAAGTAATTTGATAGAGTGTTGGCAGGGGCCCAACAGAAACCAATCTGTACTACTATCCTTGGAAACTCTAAGGTTTATTTCCAACTAAAACTAGTAAGTAGTATCATAATACAAAAACATGGAAAGCTACCATTTCAATTCTACACTGTAAACAAATTCTTCCACCCTGGACTGACAAAGCTGCTTTTGAGAGAGAAGAAAAACAGCTCTATACTCCATTCAGTCATGTGGTTGGTTAAATTCCCGTAATGCCTAACCAACATCATCTTCCATGGCTACAATTACAACTACTTCTTACGTTTCTGAAAAAATGTATAAAGGTTGTAAATTTGAAGAACTGACCCAAAAACCCTTAATAGGGCATATCTAACCGAACTCAAAGATTTGACTATAACATTGTGGACGACATATCATTTTTAGGAAGTTCCCACTTCCAACAATACAAAGCCCAAGTCCCCGAACTCAGATCACATGGCGCACGAAAGCAGGGCAGCATCAAGCAACATCTTAACAACATCATTCTAGATGGCAAGCAGCGTCCGGTTGGATGTCAAAGATATTTGGCTTTTGCAAGAACCCCAGTATGAAATTCATAAACAACTAAATAAATGCCTTATCACTTCATCCACAATGTTATATACGGCCTAATGAAAAGTTAATCAGCTCCAATCATATTGAAACTACCACCGAGCTAATCACAACCAACAACGGAATTTTAACGAAGATATCAAAATGCAATTCACTTCACCAAAACAACAAATTGAATATGAAATTGTCACAAAAGCTAAACCCAAAACGAAGAATATGAGTAGCAGCATTAAGGATCAAACTTATAATTCAAACCCCAAAGCTATGACAAGAGCACGCAACACCCAAAAGAACGAAAAGAATTTTTTTATTTAAAAAAAAATAAAAATAAAAATAAAAAAAATAAAGGAGGATCTCATACCCATTTCTGAGGAGGGGGACTCCAGTCCATTCCCAGTGGAAGAGGCGACGAACCGTCATGCCGGCGATTGGGGGGGCTGTCGCCGGGCATATCGCGCGTATTCCTTGTAGCCCAGCCAGGACGGTAAACGTGGTCGTCTTCATCGAGGAAGGCAGTTGAAGAAATAGCGGAGGAAGCGCGAAGGCGAGAGAAGGGCTGGCCGTAGGGTTCGGAGAAGCCAAAATTATAATCTAACACTGACAGGTCATGAGCGTAGAGATTCATTTGGTATGAATTTATTGCCCCGACGTCGATCGGCAGCTAAAGAAAAGCTTGAAAATTGGGATTCCGGCGAAAAGGGCTGCCTGAGAACTGAATTCGCGCCAGTTTTTCATGTCACACGACACAAGGTTCGCTCCGGAATCGTTCTGACACTCGGGAGTTGGGAATAGACTTTGACTGCCTGAAGTGGTTTTTGGGTCGTTTCCGAAATTTGGGCCCAATGAAGTTTTAGAAAATAAAAAGTTTTTTAATAAGTTGAAATTATATTCCCATTTGTGTTTTTTGGGGATTTCATTAATTTTTTTACGACATGATGGAATGTCAAATTATCTATAAAAACATAGACATTTGTGAAATTCAATTCTATAGGTCCAATTGATGATATCACACTGAAAATTAAACCATTTCTTTGGTTTAAATTATAAGTTAGTTTTTATGATATATAAGTTAAAATTTTATCCTTATATTTTAATAAAACTTCATGCATAATCTATATTATGAGTTTGTTTTTTCCTCTATGGATGACCCAATTTTAAATGTGCTAATTTATAATGATCCAATTCTTTAAATCAATAAAAATGAAGGAAAATTTTTATTTCTAACTCAAAAAAATTTTTATGAAACAAAATTAACTATTTTTTAACCCCTTTTTCAACTTTTCAGAGTTCCCGATGTCGATCCTATGTGGTGAAATTGCGTTAATACCTAAAAACTATCATTCTCAACACTCAAACAATCGTCTTCTTTCCTATACCAAGACAATCTTCTTCCTTAAAGTCCATTTTTATACAATACTCTCTAATTTCTGTCATTTGTGGTAAAACCTCATCCTATGTGATCCGATTTTTTGAAACAAACCCACAAAGAACATGTTTGAAATAGTGGAAACAAATTTAGGTTTTCAAATAGTTTGTGGTAAAAAACGAGAAAAAAATGAATTTTTCTGATAGATGAGGTTTAATATGTATAGAAAATGTCTGAATCGAATAGAAAAATAATTTTGTGTGCGTCTTTTACTTCCATAAGCTGAATGAGTTTACTGGAAAAATGACAGAATGGCCAAATCTCATGAATACACGCCAACTTTTGAAACAACATTATGTGACTTTTCTCGTGAGGTTTCCAATAAATTCATCAAATCGATGCATCAAATTATGTAATAAGCAACTTTAATTATAAATTACTCATTTTATAAATTCTTATAATTAATAATTTAATTAATATTATTATTTGATCGTTGAATAATTAATTATGCTTAAAACTTTGAATTGAATTTATCATTCATTAATTAATCTATTACAATTTCATAAAAGTGTCCATGATTAATTTTATAAATTAAATACAAAGATAATTTGTTCCCATCAAATTCCGATAGCATTCCCATGCACAACAAGACACGGTAGGTCATAATTGATTCCTAGTAATCTTATTCCAAAGTTTTTTATTCCTATATATCCTTAATTCCTAGACATCTATAAAACTTTAAAATGCCCAAGAATTTGATTAAACTAATGGAGATAATTCAATCTTTTAAAACATAAGACTAAATTCTACCTTTCTTTTGTAAACCAAATTCGGCACAACTTTCAATTCAAACACACTTTTGAATCTTATACACTCTCGTTGAAGTAGTGAGTTAGCAGCAAACATTATTTCAAAACAATTTAGTGTTACGAAAAACAATAATTTAAGGACCCGTTTGGTAATTATTTTAATTTTGTATTTTTTGTTTTAAAAAATTAAGCCTATAAAGACTATTTCGACCTCCAAATTTCTTCCTTAGTTATCTACATTTTACCAATGGTTTAAAAAACAAAACCAAAATTTGAAAACTAAAAAAAATAGCTCTTAAAAACTTGGTTTTGTTTTTGGAATTTGGCTAAGAATTCGAATATTGTAGTTAAGAAAAATGCAAATCGTTTTAAGAAATGGAGAGGAAAAAGGATTAATTTTAAAAAACTAAAAACAAAAAACCGAAATAATTACTAAATGGGGCCTAAAAGAACAAAGGTGAAAATAAGAGGAAAAAATAAAAATCAAGTGTTTCAATTAAGGTCGGTATTTATTGAATTGAAAATATTACTAGTATTTATAGGCAAATAAGATACCAACCACTAATGCGCTAACGTTAAAAACTCTACCATTAATCTTGAGACTATCCTCCATCATTCCACTAAGCCATCAAGATCACTTTTCTCCAATTCAGGAGTCACTATCATAATTAAACCCACCAACATAATTTAAAAGTAGAGCTAAGTTAATTACTTGCGAATTAAATTTGCCGCAATTCTTAACATTTAGGTTGGTGTCAAATTGATACCAATTTGATTACTACACTTTGATTTTTCTATCAATCCAGTCCTTATGTTGAAAACTAATGTTACAATTTAATAAGATGTCATATATATTTAGATCAATTAGATAACTAAAAATCAAATGTAAAAATAACGAAGATTAAATTGTGATATAATTTAGATCCATGCTTCTTTTTATACGATATTTTTTCTACGCCAATTACTAAAGTGTTTCAAATACCAAATTACTATAGTAAAGATAGTTATCAATTTAAGCATAAAAATATAAAATCGTTATCCATTAAATTTCGTTAACTATATTATTACATCAATAAAGTATTGAGACCAAAAGTGTTTTTGAACCTTAAAATTTTTATTGTCATCAATTAACTTTGGTTAACATTAATTTAAGAAAATGGGTGACTACGAAAAAAAATCTAAAAAATAAATATACATTTTAGTCCTTAATGTTCAATTTAGTCCTTATTGTTTAAAGATTTTCAAATTATTTCCTTATTTATAAGTATCAAAGTCAGCTACGAAAAACGTACTACATGTAATAATCGATAAATTAAATGAAGTTTAGAAAATGAAAAAGATCATGTGAGAGATGCAAGTTTCTACTTTGTTGACCTTCAAAATAAAAATAAAAAAGTGAAATAAATTTTGTTTGGTGGTTGTTTTTTTTTTTTTTTTTTTCCCTCTTTTTTTTTTTTTTTTTTTCCCTCTTTTTTTTTTTTTTTTTTTCCCTCTTTTTTTTTTTTTTTTTTTCCCTCTTTTTTTTTTTTTTTTTTTCCCTCTTTTTTTTTTTTTTTTTTTCCCTCTTTTTTTTTTTTTTTTTTTCCCTCTTTTTTTTTTTTTTTTTTTCCCTCTTTTTTTTTTTTTTTTTTTCCCTCTTTTTTTTTTTTTTTTTTTCCCTCTTTTTTTTTTTTTTTTTTTCCCCTCGAATTACCCCTCCCAAGTGAATTTTCGTCACTTTATTAAATATTTTATAAAAATATTAAACTAGTAATTAAATTGAAAAATATTATAAATAGAGAAGGAAAGGAAAAGAAAGGAAACGATAATAATTGGGGAAAAGGTTCACAAACATTTAGGAAATACACGACTCTAACCAAATTTAATAAGATGTTGTGGGGATTGGTTGATTTGGAGAGCATTAGACTTGAAGATTCGAAGGTTGCATGTTTGATCTACTCTCATCGCAAATGTTTTTATTTTAAATAATGAAGGATTATTTTTAAATATGGTAAAATGAAAAAAACTATTTACAAATATAGAAAAATTTTACTATCTATCAACGATAGACTTTTATCGCTTGAGTAATAGACCATGATAGACTTTTATCGATTGAGTAATAGACTATGATAGATTTTTATCTCTCGAACAATAAAAATATATCACAGTCTATTGCTGGAAAATAATGAAATTTTTCTATAACTTTTATCGCTTGAGTGATAGATTATTATAGATTTCTATCTCTCAAGAAATTTATTACAATGTGTCGCTGATAAATAGTGAAAATTTTATATATTGGTAAATAGTTTGATATTTTTCAATTTATAATAATTTTCCTAAATAATATATATTTACTTTTTTTTATTCAAATTTCTTATATTAGGAAGAAACTATAATTATTCTTACTTACAACACTTTGACATCAAGTTGCGAGGATAGCTCAGTTGGCAGATCTTCAGACTGAAGGTCACGTGTTTGATCCACGTTCCTCGCAAATATTTTGATTTTAAATAATACATATTTGTCTTCTATAATTATAATTATCCTAACTTACACCCAAGAATCAATAAGTTGCGGGGATAGCTCAGTGGTGTCATTTTCTATATCTTATATTTAAAAGAAACTAGAATTCGTCCACAATACAACTACTCACTAACAAGTTGCGGGGATAGCTCAGTTGGGAGAGCGTCAGACTGAAGATCTGAAGGTCGCGTGTTCGATCCACGCTCACCGCACATATGGTTCTATTTATGAACTTCTATTAAAATTTTCATTTCAACGATCCGTCCCTATTTTGAGAGATTACTGCATGCCAACCCCGGTGCCTTTCAGGACTCTGCTGCATTATCGTCATGTTACAAATTCCAAGCAAATGGCCACCATAGCCACAATCTCCTCAGCTTCAAGCCCCTTCTCTCAACCGACCCACCCTCTAATCTCTCTTCTCGAGACCTGCAAATCCATGGACCAGCTTCAGCAGATCCACTGTCAAGCAATCAAAACAGCTTTCAATGCTAACCCAGTTCTGCAAAACAAAGTCATGTCCTTTTGTTGTACTCATGAATGCGGTGACTTGAAATATGCACATCACCTGTTTGATGAAATTCCTGAACCGAATTTGTTCATCTGGAACACCATGATCAGAGGCTACTCCCGTTTGGATTCTCCTGAGCTCGGAGTTTCTTTGTATCTGGAAATGTTGAGGAGAGGTTTCAAGCCTGATCGTTACACCTTCCCTTTCCTGTTCAAGGGATTTACAAGAGACATTGCATTGGAATATGGAAGGGAGCTTCATGGCCATGTTCTGAAGCTTGGACTTCAGTCTAATGTCTTTGTTCACACTGCTTTGGTGCAAATGTATCTTTTGTGTGGCCAACTTGATACGGCTCGTAGGGTTTTGGATGTTTGTTCTAAAGCTGATGTGATTGCTTGGAATATGATGATTTCTGCTTACAATAAAGTTGGTGAGTTTGAGGAATCAAGAAGAATTTTTCTTGGTATGGAGGAAAAACAAGTGCTGCCCACCACAGTGACCCTTGTTTTAATCCTGTCAGCTTGCTCCAAGTTGAAGGATTTAAAAACTGGGAAGCAGGTTCATAGTTATGTGAACAACTGCAAGGTTGAGAGCAATTTGGTTCTTGAAAATGCTCTAATTGATATGTATGCTACTTGTGCGGAAATGGATTCTGCCCTTGGGATATTCAGGAGTATGAATAACAAAGATATCATTTCTTGGACGACCATTGTATCTGGGTTTTCCAACTTGGGAGAAATTGATGTTGCTCGGAACTACTTCGACAAGATGCCAGAGAAAGATTATGTTTCATGGACTGCCATGATTGATGGATACACCCGCTCAAATCGATTCAAAGAAGCATTGGAGTTATTCCGCAATATGCAAGCAATCAATGTAAAGCCCGATGAGTTCACTATGGTCAGTATTCTGACTGCTTGTGCACATCTAGGGGCCCTTGAGTTAGGAGAATGGATAAGAACTTACATTGATCGGAACAAGATCAACAATGATGCATTTGTTAGAAATGCTTTAATAGACATGTACTTCAAGTGTGGAAATGTTGACAAAGCAGAAAGAATATTCAGAGAGATGTGCCAGAGAGACAAGTTTACATGGACAGCCATGATAGTTGGCCTTGCAGTAAATGGCCATGGTGAGAAAGCTCTTGATATGTTTTCTAAAATGCTAAAAGCTTCAATTTTGCCAGATGAGATTACTTACATTGGTGTTCTTTCTGCTTGTACACACACTGGCATGGTAGAGAAAGGACGAGAGTATTTTCTTAGCATGACAACACAACATGGTATTGAACCCAATATAGCACACTACGGTTGTCTGGTTGATCTTCTTGCTCGAGCTGGTTGTCTAAAAGAAGCCCATGAAGTCATCAAGAACATGCCAATGAAACCCAATTCCATTGTCTGGGGGGCTCTTCTAGCTGGTTGTAGAGTTTATAGAGAAGCCGATATGGCTGAAATGGTTGTTAAGCAGATTCTTGATTTGGAGCCTGAGAATGGTGCTGTCTATGTTCTCCTGTGTAATATTTATGCAGCTTGCAAAAGATGGAATGACCTGCGAGAGTTGAGGCAGATAATGATGGACAAAGGAATCAAGAAAACACCTGGTTGCAGTTTGATAGAGATGAATGGCACAGTTCACGAATTTGTAGCTGGGGACCGATCACATCCTCAAACTGAAAATATTGATGTTAAGCTAAACAAAATGACCCAAGACCTGAAATTTGCAGGGTATTCACCTGATGTCTCAGAAGTGTTCCTTGACATAGCAGAAGAGGATAAAGAGAACTCAGTCTTTCGTCACAGTGAGAAGTTGGCCATTGCTTTTGGACTCATTAATTCCCCACCTGGGGTCACGATTAGAATCGTGAAGAACCTTCGAATGTGCATGGATTGTCACAATATGGCAAAGTTAGTCTCAAAGGTGTATAATAGAGAAGTAATTGTTAGGGACAGAACCAGATTCCACCATTTCAAACATGGTTTATGTTCGTGTAAAGACTACTGGTGATGGCCTTGAATTCTTAAATCAATACCTCCCTCTCTAAACTCAACTCTTTTTAGCTGTTTACTGAGATCTACATTCACAAGTAATTGACTTGAGCATTTGTATTCAAGAAAAAAAAAAAACTCAAATATTTCCACAATTCCACCTGACTACAGAAAATATTCAAGATGTATTACATTCGGTATTAACACAGATTCATAATATCAAACGACCAATTCACCACTTCAGCCAAATTCCGCTTGACAGTTTCTCTAACAATCATAGCCAACATGAGAGAAGGCAAGCACAATTTAACTTGTTCCAGGGTCAAGTACAGGAAGCCGGCAATGTAGACTGATTGATTTATCAGTCTGTCGAGAGCCAGGAATGAAGAACTGAAATATCACAGTCAAGCAGGCGCCCTGGGGAGCAATGCCATAGAAAGTGCAATCTGGCTTGGCCAAGTGATACTGAAGACTCTTGGCAAAGTGCTTCACACTCACCTGTACAGATTGGGCATCCCCCCTCATTACGGCCCTGGTTGATCTAGTCTGAGCACTTAGATTTTGATCTTCAGCTGGAGCATTTGCTTGCTCCCCTATGACAAATAATTTTCGATACTCAGCACCAAGTGTAATCAACGTCGTGGATATCTGCACATGTAAATCACCATACTTGCTTATGGAGACATTCAGCAAATCCCCAACATTCTTCATTCGATCCACAAAGTTCTGCAACTGGTTAAGATCAGGAACCTGCACAAGCGTCTGAGGCAAATCTTGTGCCATATCTAGAGCAGTTTGAAGTTCAAGAACTTGAGTTCTTGACATGGGCTTTGAGATCGGGACATCCTGAATGACAGCAGACTTATAACCTTTAGACTCAAATGTAAGGAAAGGCATAGGTTGGGTGCAATTCAGAGGCAACTTCTTCACCAACTTAATTTGGAGACGATTTGCTGTTGGACCATTACCAAACTCCGAACAAATGCTAACACTACTACGAACCGCGCGGTGGAGAAGGGAAATGTCTATGGTAAACGCAATACGATCATCATTCTGGCTGGAGATTCGGTAATCATCAAACAAAGCTTCTTTACGAAACTGAGCAATTGATTGAATTCCATCACCATTAAGTAGGTTATGCAGGAAGATAACATAATCTCTAGTCAAATAGAGATGGCATATCTTGCCCATCTTGTCTAGGGCAGGTAGAAACCTCTTCTCCAGAAGATTTACCCCATTATCTGTCAGATATGCCTTAAACTTCATTTTTCAATCTGCTAGTAAGTCTGTCTTCTTAAACGAGCTGGAAATAGAATGGAAACCGGACGATTCCCAAAAATAATGTAAGATCAAGCAATATACTCTTTCCACAAATTTCAAAGTAGATATCAACATCGCTACGAACACGGAACGAAAAACACAGATGGAAGATAAAACATGGGATGATTGAAGTTCATTAATTCTAAAACCATCATCGATCAGAAAGTGATTGACTGAAACAATAGGTATGATATAGAAACCAAACAGGAAGTTTAAGAAGAGAACGTACCTTGAGAGTTGAGAGCAGAAGCTATGGCGGTCGGCAACTTCTCTGTTAAAGGAATCGAGACGCGAGCTTGAGGAAAAAGAGCTTTGCAAAATTCGAGCCAAAGGGACTGAAATTGTGGGTTTTCACTTTGCTTGGCGCTTGTTCTCCTTTCCCACTTTATTAAAATTTCCGCCAAATTGGAGAAAGACTTTGTTTTTTCTTTTTTCTTTTCTCTCCAATTTTTCTTATTTCCTAATGAGAAAGTATTTAAAAATCAACATTGAAAAGTTTTTATAGATATGATTGATTTAATGTTAAATTAGAAGTTTGGTCTGTGTTTATAAACATACATTTTAGTCTTGATGGATTGATATAATTAGATATTTTCCAAGTTTAGATACTAAAATGAGGCAAACATAAAAGTTGAAAAAACATGCTCATTTTAAAAAGTTTTATCAATTAAAATAGAACAAAATCTCAAGGTTTATAGGCCAAAATCTCATTTTTGAATTAAAAATTAGTGATAAAAACTAAATTTAAGATTTATCGAAAGTATGATGATTTTTATGGGCTAAAATGAGATTCGAATAAAAATTAGTGATAAAAACTAAATTTAAGATCTATTGAAAGCATGATTATTTTTATGGGTCAAAATGAGATTCGAATAAAAATTAGTGATAATAACTAAATTTAAGATTTATTGAAAGTATGATTAAAAGTGGTCATTTTAAAAATTAAATTTGAACAAACTGACCAGAAAAAAAAAAAAAAACACAGAGAGGAGATTCATTCAACTTAACAATTTTTTTTAAAAGAAAATATTGGAGATAGATATTATCTTAAATGACAAAAATGCTGAAGCAACTACTATTTGGATCTGTGACAAATAGATAGTGAAATTTTGCTATATTTATAAATATTTTGGTTTCTTTTCCTATATTTGAAAAGGGTCCAATACAAATTATATTTTATTAATTTATCTTTGAATAAATATTATTTTTGCACCTGTCATTTAGATTCCATTCTTCCATAATTTGTGGATTCAAACCCATTCTTCCATTATCGAATTATGCTTTAAGATGGCACAATTCCGTAAACAAATTTAAAAGATTAATTAACAAAATTTGTTATGATTTTTATCTCCATGATAATACATTTTCATTAATTATAAAAAATAACATAAGGAATAAGTGAAACGGGGTTTGATAAGAGAGATTATTGGTTGAATCTCATCCCCTTGTTGAAATAAAGATCATTAAAACTGGAATTTTTGCTGTCAATATCCAGGAATAAAATTTTCCCCTTTAGTGACACACAGCTTCCCAATTATCCCCTTCCCCATCTTCTCTATAGTTCAAAAATAAAATCCCAATAGTTATCCCTCATTCTTCTAACTTTTAATACCTCCCATTTCATGGAGAAGAGATAACAGGCACCAGATTCACAAAAAAAAGTAAAGAAGACTTTACACTATTTCACAGTAAAAATTTCCTATCAATGGTATAGCAAAAAACTATTTATATCTAGAGGAGCATGTTATTTGGATCAAGCTTCAGCCTTCAAGCAGAGTTATTCATGCTTCTCTTCTGCTTCATGAACCCTACTTAATGATTCCTCAAAGGCCTGCAATGCAGCTTTGTAATGGTCAAGAGAAATCACCCCTTCTTCTACAACTTGCAAGGCACTTTTGTACAGCTGATTGAAACGCTCGATATCATCAGCAAGATTGGTTTCGTGATCTGAAACATACAATCTCTTATAATCCTTTTTCCATCGTGGTAAGACGTACCTAGAAGGAATCTCCTCGACCCCATTGAAATTAAGTACACACAATGCATGGCGACATAGATATCCATAGAAGTTAAAGCAACTGCATATACAACGAACCTCGCCTGCTGTTCTGTTGTAAAGAACCTCGTATTCTCGTATTTCTCTCCTGTTACCCTCGCTCGCTACACGTTCCTTCACCAAGAATATGATCAACGGACCATCCACTTGTAACTGTGTTGTGCTGAAGCATGAATACATTTCTTCAACTTCGAACTGGAATTTTGTGAATATTTCTCTTGTAAACACTTTGGAGAGCTGCAACTCAAAAGAACATCTTGTTTTTAAACTGGGGGAAGAGTTTCTTGATTCTATATCGGCAGATGCCTCTTCCTTGTGCTTCTTTTGTAAAGCCAGTTCGTACTTGTCAAGAAATTCTTTCAATGGGGTTTGTTTGTGGACATACTTGTCAAAGAAGGGATTTAGCTTCTCCCCTCGACGCATGGAAGACATTCCAGCAAAAAATGTGTCTTTCAAATAAACAGGAGCCCACCAACCTCGGTCTTCGAATAGAGATCTAAGCCACTCATGATCGCCAATTCCAAATCGCTGGATCATGAGTCCCCAAGCAGAGTCAAATTCAATCACTTTCAGAGTTTCATAAACTGCTTTATTAAATGTCTTTCTGATGGCATCATAATTCCGCAGTCCGCCCAGTTTCTCGGGCACTTTCTTCATGATATATGACAAACCAAAGCGATGTTGAGACTTTGGCAATACCTCTGCAATTGCAGCTTGCAAATGCTTGCACCTATCTGTAATAATTGTTTGAGGAGAGCGGCCAGACATATACGACAGCCAAGCTCTGAACAACCAAGTATAAGATTCTGTTGTCTCTCCAGCCAAAAGGCCACAACCAAGCAGCACTGACTGACCATGGTGATTTATTCCAACAAATGCCACAAGAGGAATCTCATATTTATTAGACAAATATGCATTGTCGAAGCAAACAACATCACCAAAAAAAGCACAGGCAGCCCTTGATCGAGAGTCAACCCAGATCATATTACGTAGACGCCCTTCATCATTGAGATCCATCAAGTAATAGAAGTTTGGATTAGTCAACTGCATGCGACATAGATAGTTATAAATGGCTTGCGAATCACCTTTTTTAAGGTTCAAGTGATTTGGATGATCGGGAAAAATCCTAACTTTTTTGGCACTAGTATCTGTGGTCCCACTACCACCAGCATCAATCACAAGTGCTCGATACAATTTGATAGTTCGATCTTCTGCATCAGAGCTCAATTGTATCTTCCTTTTAGCACCACTGTTCATCTTCTTCATCGACTTGTAAATCTTAGACCCTAATAAATGGTTATGCTCGAGTGAAACTTCAAGAACCCTCCATCTTTGTGAGTCCACTAGCCTCATCCTTATCATTGCAGGACAACCGGTTCTGGTATCCTTTCTTAATCGGTTAACATCTTTAATTCTTTTGAAACCTTGACTGCTACAACAAAGTACCGCACCGTACTTTTCCCTACTATTCCGCTTAAACCATGAATTCTTCACTCTAACACGGAAACCAACTTCCTTAGCATAACAATTATAGTAATTGTAAGCATCCTCATAAGACTCAAATTCCATTCCAACGGCGGGTGCAACAAATTCCTTCCTTCCATGATGGCCATCTAACTCTGAAATTGGACCATCTTGATCTCCCTCTTTGTGAATGTCACTGTGTTCCACATGAGGTGATTGGTCACTGGTAAGAGAAGGTTCTCCCATAATTCATTCAACCCCTGACAAGAATTAACCGCTTTCTAATCAGCATACGAACAATTACAAAACCAAACAGCTTAAAATTCTGAGTTAGGCATGGGCAATAAACAGCAAACTTATCTTAATCAGATTAGCTCAAATTTTTTCAATAAAGTAAAAATTAAACCAGCAGCTCGCAGAGATAAAACAAATAAAGAGTCAAATGTTAACAACTCTATTAACGAGATCAATCTATTATGATAATTAAGCATCCTGATTTTCAACCCTCCTCAATTTTGAGTCTCCATCGGCTCACAACTACCAGGTTTCAATGCCATAAAGTAAAGAATAGAAACTCATTTCTACAAATTAGGAAGATATTTTAGACAAAATGATTCAGACAATACAGGAATCGACAAGAAACTACCAGGTAACAAATTGGTTTCTATGTATCTCAAGTTCTCGAAACATTAAATTTAGGGATTTCCTTCCTGCCCACCGTGACTAAAATTCCTACACCCTGATCATTGTAACTTCCAAACAACTCCACCATTGAAGATTACCAGAAAGCATAGCTCAACAACAACCTTGAATCTTATCCTTCAGCTGAGAGAACAAACAAACAGCACAAAACCTCAAATCCTCGAATTACCCAAATTTTGAACTCGGAAACAAACCTCATTTCTATCGTCTCTCAACTTTCCCCTTACCGGAATGCAAATATACGCAGAAGGGAGTTCAAAGTACATCCCGGATAGAAAGTGACAACATAAAACTAAACCCTGGAGGACAGTTGAATGTAAAGAAAAGAGAGAGAATTGAAGGGAATTACAGCACATTGATGAAGAACTGAGATCTTGACCGTATTTGGCAATGGATGTTGGACGATTCTGAAGCTGTGATCCGAGTAGTAACAGCGCCGTCGACCTGAAAACTACGGCGGGTCGGGTCCGGTGAGGATCCGAATTCCTCTATTTAAGTACAGTGGATTTCCAAGTTTGATGAGTTCAACGTCAACCACCGCGATGGAAGCTTCGAAACTTTCCCCTTATTCCGTTATTTCAAGGTTCTGATGCGCTACGCACATGGTTAATATCATATTGTTGAGCTCGGTTGATCTAACGGCTGTTGCTGTTTCTTAGAATGTGAAGATGCAAGTGTAAACGTTAATATATTACAACCCTAATTCCGTCCATACTTTCATTTTTAACATACAAGGAAAAAATTTAAGAAAATTCATTTGTTTTTAGAAAATACAAAAGCTGTTTTGTGATAGTTTTTTCGACCATTTCTCTGTGCAGTCTAGGAAATACAAAAGTGTGCTAGTTTAAAGTCTAAAAATATACCTTAATTATAAAAGTTGTAATGAAGTTTTAAAATATACCTCAACCATAAAAGCTTAATAAGACAGTTTTATTTCAAGAAAAAATATGGGGAACCATAAATAAAACACAAATCTTTGATTTAATCTCTAGAATAAAAATAAAATTATCACATATATCCATATAACTGATCTAATCTTTATCATTAAAATAAAATTATATCATACATCCGTATAACTATTGAATAAAAGGACAGATCTTTGATTTAATCTTTATAATTAAAAGAAAAGTGTCATGCATATCTATATAACCACCCAATGAAATGGCAAATCTTTGATTTAATCGAAATTATTAGATTAAATGTGTTTTGGAAGGAAAATTATTTTAAATTAAAAAATTGTTGAAAATATTTATAAGTAATGATAAAATATCATAGTTTATCATATATCAATGGTAAAATTTTACTATATTTATAAATATTTTGGTTCATTTTCCTATATTTGAAAACAATTATTTTTTTAATTAGATGAAAATAAGATTTTTTTTTCCAGATTTTACGTGAAATTACAGTCCCTTTTAGAATAGATATTTTTTGTGGTTCACAGTTTTTTTCTTTCTTTCTTAGTTTCTATTTAATTTATAGGTTTCAAAATGTTACACTTTTCGTTTTTAAGTTTTGAGTTTAATTTAAATATAGTTCTTTGAAATATTTCAAAATGTCACAATTTTATCTTTCAGATTTGAGTTTCGTTTCAATTTATTCCTTAGATTTCTAATCAGTTTTGAGTATGAATTATAAAGTATATAGTAAAAATGAGACAAATAAATTATGGAAATACAAAAGTTATTAAGAAGGTTAAAAACAATTAATTGCAACAACCTATTATAAGTCAAAACAACAATGGATTATTTCGTACAATTTAGTGCGAGTGTTAGAGGAAGAGTACGATAAACCTCATACGACAACTCGAAAGGAAGAAGTAAATGAACTTCAAATAATAACTCTATCATCACTGATCTTGATGGTTAGATGAACTATATACTTATGGTGCTATTTTAATGGTCAACTCGACACTTCATTGGTTTGAGTACTTTTATGTGGGTAACCTCATAACATGAGATCAGACCGGAGGAGCAAGTCGACAAATACCCTATGAAGGGCTCGTTATGAAGACAGATGCGTGTAAATTTCCCGCGCTAACAAATATATTTGTTGTTTTCCTTCTTCCAAATGATACCATTTATATACATATACCACATATATGTACAAAACTTTCTAAATAATGTAATTATGAATTTCCATAATCGAATACCTATCCTTTAAACAATGTGAATGGAGGATGAGTGTATTCAAATAGGAATAGGGAAATTGCAAATGAAGGATTTTAAATCGAGATTTCTTAAATGGGATGTTTTGGCACAGCACGGTAGATGAAAATTGTTTCTAATATTTTTTTTTTTTTTTTTTTTCTTTTGGAACTTTAGAATCTGTTTGTCCAAATTTTATTATATACTATTATAATTCATATTTGAATCACCTTCAAATGATTTTATCTACCATGAAGGTTTATACACATATTTATTATGTTGTTTTAATAAAGTTATAAGGTTGAATTATAATTAGATAACATCTTTCTTTAAACTAGAGGATCGAATTTTCAAATGGTCAACTGACATAGAATATCTTAGGTTTCTATTTCATTTTTTTGTTTTTGTTTTTTAAAATTAAGCTTATAGAGACTATTTCCACCTCCAAATTCATTCACTTGTTGTCTAGTTTTTATTGATAGTTTAAAAAATCAAGCAAAAATTTGAAAACTAAAAAAGGTAACTTTTAAAAACTTGTTTTTATTTTTGGAATTTGGCTAAGAATTCAACAATTGTATTTAAAAAAGATGCAAATCATTGTTTAAAAAAATGTAGAATAAATAAGCTTAATTTTCAAAAACTAAAAATAAAAAATAAAATAATATCAAATAATGCTTTAGTAATTAAGAAATATGTATTAGTAATTAAGAAGTATGCAGTACTCTCAGATTTCTAGAAAAAAAAAATTAAAAAAAAAAATTTATAATTTAACCAAATATATATTTAGCAAATTAGCATATATTAAAAATTAAAATTAAAAAAAAAAGAAAAGAAAAGGTCTGTTAAAACGGTTGGTTCTCAGCCTCAAAAGTTGTCATGGAGGCAATGGCCAGGGCTGTGCTCTCTCAGCCTCTCAGCCTGTCGTCGCCTTATCCACTCTCTTTCCTTTCCGCCACCACGAAATTGTACTGCTACTTCACTGCCACCACCACAAGAATCAGACCGGCATCCGCCAGCGGAAGAATCACAGCCAATGCCAAGGGCAAAGACGAAACAGGCGATAGCGACGCCAATTCTTCCGGTTTCAATCCGTTTGGGTTCGTCACTGACAATCCGTCAAGCCGAAGTGCGATTCAACTTCCTGAGAGTCCAGCCGAGGATGGCAATGTCGGCCAGATGCTTTATGTAAGTATAATTCATTTTTCCATGGCAGCAAAACTAACTTTAAATCAGTGATTGGGTAAACGTATCGGAAAATTGGATTCCCCGTTCTGATAACCAATTGGTCAATTGATCGGTGAGTTTTCTTGGAAAATTACGGATTCAAGCTACGCATGGAACGCATCTGGTCGTGCTTGTCCATTGTGATAACTCGTCCATGACCTATCGTTCCCTGATGCCTTTTCCCGTTTTGAGGATCAATGTGTTTCATATGTTTATCTCTCAGCGTGACTGTGATACCTAATTATCCTTTTTCTTGTGTTCAAGTGGACTATCAGTTGAAAACGAGTAGCATATGATACGGGGGATTTGAGCTGTAATTTTCATTTGTTGTCATTACATTGCGTTGGAAGGCTATGATAGTTCCTGTTAAATTACAATAGTCCCTAAACTTTCAAGTTTGTGTCTCTTTGTTCTTGAAATTTCACAAGTGTCTAATATGTATCTAAACTTTCAATTTTATGTCTACAGTTCTCTAAACTTCAAAAAATGTCTAATGAGTCATTGAACTTTAATTTTGTTTCAATTCTTAATTTTTAATTTTATATATAATAGATCTTGACCTATTCGATAATTTTTTTTATAATTCATGGATTAGATATGAAAACACAAAATTTAAAATTTAGGGTTCCATTAGACATTTTAAACTTCATGAACTTAACCGACACAAAATTAATAGTTCAAGGATTTATTGGATGCTTTTCAAAGTTTAGGGACTAAATAGAGACAAAAACATAATAGTTGCGTAATTTGACCTTATTGCATTTCATCAAATGATTGCTCTATGAAGTTTAAAATAATGGAAAAATAGCTGGGCTATAAAAATGAGAGAATCTATTAACCAGTCCTATTATAATGTTTAACAATCGTATACAAATCTTTCTCGTGAAACTCCATAGGCCATTATGTCATGAATTTGTTTATTTTATCAATCTTCTCGCAGTGTTGTGTAGTTTTCAAGGTTTTTTTTTTCATTATGGCTGAATTTGCATCACACGGGGCATTTTAATGCATCTAACGATTTTGTCTTTCAATAGAGAATAGAGGACAAGGGAAAGGAATATGGCTCTTACGTAAAATCTGGGAAATTCAGATGGTTTGTTAGAGAGACTGGTAAGTCATTTGAGCTACTTCCAAGTTATTTGGTTCAATGATAAGCATTGAGAATCTTTTGATCTTGTAGGGTCTGCCAAAAGCCGGCGGGGAACTATAGTCTTCCTTCATGGCGCTCCAACACAATCTTATAGCTATCGAGTTGTTATGTCTGAGGTCTTGCTAAAATAATGTTTAAAACTGCATTAAATTTTCTTGTTATCAAGTTACCAAAATCTCAAAACCATGGAACTCATAAACTTGTCAACCAAAGAGTCGAGATTCAAGACTTGTCCAGTCCTTCAACCAATTTTGTTTACATTTTTTTTCTTACAACTGAAATTTGGCAGGACTGAGTTTGGATAGTTAGACCATCCACGTGCCCTTAAATTTCAATCTTAATCTGACGATAATTTTAAAGTTATATCTTAGCATTTCTTTTCTGTCTGAAACTTCACCTTTCTTATTTCACTTTTTCTGTTGTATTGCTTAGTTGTCTGCTCTTGGATTCCACTGCTTTGCTCCTGATTGGATAGGATTCGGTTTCAGTGACAAACCGCAACCAGGATATGGCTTTAATTATACAGGTTTTTGCAATGTTTAATCACTCGTGTTATAACAATTAGTCGTTTGAATATATTCTTTTGTAGTATATGTGATATTTGAATTGAAACAGAGAAAGAGTACCACGAAGAACTGGATAAACTGCTTGACGTGCTCGGTGTCAACACACCCTTTAACCTTGTGATTCAGGTTCGATCTGAATTTTCCAGGAAAGAGACTTCATAGAAAGTTAGACATTTAGCCAAGCTGACATGCTTGTGTCATGAAGATTGACTGCTCAAAAATGTACATCTATTCATATCCTGCAGCATTATTAGTAACCTTAACACAATCTTTCTTGAAGGGTTTTCTGGTGGGATCATATGGATTGACATGGGCCTTGAAAAATCAGAGCAGGATATCAAAGATATCCATTCTAAACAGTCCATTAACGGTTTCTTCTCCTGTTCCTGGGTTATTTCAACAGCTAAGGTTCAATATGATGGTTCTAACAAATGCACTGAAAATATGACATGCAAATGTTCATGTTTAGCTCATTTTCTTAAATCTTGACAATGAGTTTCCAAATCTTCATTATAAGATAACATGGGGTTCCATCTCAAAACCAACTAACTAACAAGGAGAGAAGTAGTCCATCTGTCTTATAAAAGAGTGGAAGATCTCTTGATTTTTCCAATATTGGATCCTCAACATTCATTTAGACATATGATTTAGACCTATGATGAAATAACGAATTTAGCCATCTTAATTTTCTGTTTCCCCTTTAGTTCTGATTTGCTAGCAAGGCATCAGTCAATTTTTTATAAATTGAGTAATTTTCTTAGTTTCTAATAAGAATCAATCTCATGTTTCACTTCTGAACTTGGAAATGCCTTTTTTTTTTCCTTTCTTTTTCAAGTTCTTGCCAATGATATGCTTAAGTTTGTTTGCTATGTGTATAGGATCCCTCTGTTTGGTGAATTTACATGCCAGAATGCAGTTATGGCTGAACGTTTTATTGAAGCAGGTAGCGCGTATGTATCTAAGAGCATCTTGACACTGGATTGTTCTTCTGTTAATACAGCTCACTGTCTCCTGTTGATGTAATTCTAACTACAGAGCGTTAGAATCTCCATAAATCCACATAAAAGATCAATACACAGATTAAACTGAAATTGAGAGTTTGTTGTGTTTCACCTTGTGATATAAGAAGATATTTGTTAAGTACGAAGGGCCTGGGATATTGAAGACACCGTCTGTAAGGTTTTAATTTCAAGCCCAAAGTAAAAACCTAGTAACCACTTTAGTTGTCTCTTGGAGTGGACCAAGACTCCCAAGAACTAGTTAGAGTTGTGGGCCATGATCATCATGCATGAGAGTAAAGCCTCGATATCTTGCTTTTGTTTTGTTATTATTATTATTTTTTTTTTTGATAAATTACAAATTTGGTCCGATTTGGAGAAAGTTAGGATTTAGTCATATTTTAAAAGTTGGAATTTAGTCATTATAGTTTAATGAAACCTCATAAATAATCCATATTGTTTGATAAAACTCTCATAGTCTCTTGGTTGAACTGTTAGAATTTAGGGACTATTTAGGAGAGTTTTATCAAATGGGAGGGACTAAATTCTAACTTTCTTCAAATCATGAGAAATATTTGTAATTTAACTATTTTTTTGCTATTTTCTTAGAAGATATCATGTCGATTTGTAAATTATACTCCTACTGAAAAATAAGATGAATGAATATTCACATATTCTGGCCTTTTCTTTTTCAATTTTGGGATTTCAAATCGTAGATTATATGATAGATATCTTATCTGGGCATGTCGATGAAGTTTTCTTTCTGAGATGTACGATTGAAGTGTACATCAAGAACGTTCCGCATCTCTACTTTCATGTGTATACACAATTCATCAATAATTTTTCTCTTGATTTTGGAATATTAACCACTGTACGCATACGTTGACAGAGTATTTTCTCTTCTTGCAGATACGTATTAAAGCTGGAAAAGGCCGATGTTTATAGACTTCCATACTTGTCTAGTGGAGGACCTGGTTTTGGTAAGTAGCAAAATTTATCAATTAAACTCTATTACTACAATAAATCTAAATTACCCTTATCAATTAAAGTTTATGAATTAACTTATCAATGGTAATATGCTCTTTTATCAAATAAACCAGTTAAAATTAGTTTCTCATGACAGAAGATTAATGCTCTGGCCCATGAGAAATGATTCAAGTAATCAATCCGAAATCCTGCAAGCGGACAACTGTATACTTTTCTAATTTCCCTTTCTTTTCAGCTTTGCTTGAAGTAGCAAGAAAAGCTAATTTCAATGATATCTTAAGTCGGATAACTGCTGGCTTTGCTTCTGGGAGGTCAGTTTTTCTCTTGTTACCTCCTTGTTTTACTTTTAACTATTTTTCGATGTTATTATGTATTGCTATGAAGTTATTTCTGTCGCTTCATTTATCATTCAACACTACATTTAAACAAGACCACTTATTAGATTCTTCATGATAAAAGTTCATTCTTATTTCATCTCATTTTAGGTCGTTGAACTTTATATAAGAATCATTTTAATTTTTATCTTTAAATTTTAGTATTACATCGTTAGGAACAAAAGTTGAAACCGAAATTAACATAAAATAGCATCTGTCGCTTGTATCCTAATAATATTTATAATATTCATCCTAATAATGTTCCAAACGTAGCATTTACCAAATATTTCATATGGCCTGATGTTGATTTGTTGTCTATTTCTTGTGCCAAATTGATATCAAATTTGGAAATAAATGGCCTGATATTTCTCTCGTGTAGAATATGTTACAGCAACAAGAAGATAGACAATTATAAAAGTTTGAGCGACAAAAGAAGCTTTATACTAGGACTAAGATATGGAATTGTAATTTGTTAGGATCCGAAAAACTTCTTATTTTGGCCGTTTTGGAAAAAAAGGGAAAACATGATGGTTAAAGCACAGTGGATAACCATTTAGTTTTTTGTTTTTGACTTTTGATAATTAGGTTTGTTTTCTTTCTATTTCTTATGCGAATCTTCGTTCTTCTAGAGTGAACATATGAATTCTTGACCAAACTCCAAAAATAAAATCAAAATTTTATAAACTTATTATTATTATTATTATTATTATTATTATTATTATTATTATTATGTTTTCAAAACTTAACCTAGATTTTGAAAACGTCTGTAAAAAAGTAAATAACTAAGATCTCGTTTGGTAACCATTTGGTTTTTGGATTTTAAAGTGAAACCAATAGGCACCACTTTTTACCTCCAAATTTTTTCCTTTGTTATCTACGTTTTACCAATGGTTCAAAAAACCAAGTCAAATTTTGAAAAAAAAATATAGCTTTTAAAAAAGGTCGTTTTGAAATATAGCAAAATGAGTTGTGAACAGTTTAATATTTTTTCTATTTATAATCATTTTTCTTTTAAAAACTTGTGTTTTATTTTTGAAATTTAGGTAAGAATTCAACTATTGTACAAATAATTATAAAGATGAGGAGGAAATATGCTTAATTTTCAAAAATTAAAAATAAAAAACTAAATGATTACCGAATGGGGCTTAAGCAAAAACGTTTATAGATGGAGCAATGTTTATAAACTTTAACGTTAAAAATAATAATAATAATAAAAATAAATAAATAATAAAAAAAAAAGCTCATCATTCTGAAACCAAACCATCTCCAGAAAGGCATGAATGTCAGGCTGTAATAAAATGGTTCAGAGTATGCTGGTGACATTTTTTCTCTGCTTTAATGTCAGAATGAGAAATTAAGCTCACATGAAAAAGCTCATCATAAATAAATTACAAAAATTCCTGTGGCTCACAGATGGGACAAACCAAGTCTTGTTCTTTGGGGCATTTCAGACAAGTATCTACCTCAGTCCATTGCAGAAGAGTTTCAAAAACAGAACTCAACAATCAAGCTCAAGTTAATTGAAGGAGCTGGCCACATGCCCCAAGAGGACTGGTAAAATTATTCCTTATTTGCATTGCATATAACTTTCTCTGTATTGTAATTTTTTTTTTCGAGTTGCACAATACGTGGAGTAGGAAATTCAAGTTCCTTACCTCTTGGTTGGGGATACATACTTGAACTATGTGCATGTCAGCTTCTCTATATTGTTTTAAAATTTGAGTTATCATAAACAGGCCCGAGAAGGTCATCGAGGCTCTGCGGTCGTTTTTCTGAAACGTTACACGGGAATTTCCATTGCCATCTCAAGATTCCTGGTAATTTTCCTGTTCGTAAACATAGTTATTTTGTATGTATTTACATTAATGGTTCATCACCCATACATGAAAGAATTCTTTGATGAATATTTCTTCCTGGTTTACCTAGGAAACTAGAAGATATTAGGAAGAAAAGTACATTATAGGGCGTCCATTTCAAGGGAATTCTTAGGTGTCTAAATTAAATTAACTTCTTTATTTCCTTACTAGTTTTTCCACTTAATTTATTTCTGCTAAATTAATCTTTATACTATCCTACAACTACAACTACGACTATCCTTGATTTTCTCATCCATCTATTCTGAGGCATCTTTATTCTTGGATATTCTAATTCCCTTCCAACCAGCTTCAAAGTGAATTGTTTAGGTTTGAATCCTATTTTGCTTCATAAAATTTTCATACTTATTGTCTTTGTTATGCTATTTTATTTTGATTTCTAAATTTTTAATATTCTATGCTAGTTTCTATAATTTTCAAATATAACTATTTTAGTCATTTTAGCCTCTATAGTTAATTAACATCAACATATTACTACACATGCTGTCAAGTGTTCTTTTAGGTAAACACCCATTCATTAAGGTCATTTGATAATGATTTTGTTTTCTAAATTTATGCTTGTTTCTCACATTTTCTCAATTATAATGTTCACATTTCTTTTTTAAAAATACTTGAAATTCTAACCAACTTATAAATACAAAAAAAAAAACAAAATTTTGAAGACTACCTTTTTTCTTTTTAGACTTGTTTGGTTTTTGAAAATATTCGTAGAAAGTAGGCACGAAAACCTACAGATGAAAGCAGTGTTTATGAGTTTGAGTTTAAGAATCAAATATAAAAGAACCAAATGGTTATGAAACGATGCGTAAGTAATCAAGTAAAACATGTATAGAGTGATTAAAATATACTTTCTATACAAAATCCATTAGATAGATGACGACTAAAATAGTAAAATACTAGGAACTATTTAATTTTCATTTTCTCCATTAAAAAAAGAAAAAAAAATCTTTCACATTGTTATTCCCTCCTTCTATATACTCCTTTCGACAACCTCCCTTTCTTCTTTCCGGATCTCTCTCTCTCTTCTCTATTAATTTCTCCCAATGGGATTCCAAGCTGTGGAAAACCTTGTAGATGAGTTCATAATGTGTTTACAATATATATAAACATCATAGTTTATGTTTATCAAGAATTTAAAAATTTGTTTGGTTTCAATATATATTTAAAATTGATCACATAAGTTTATTCCCTTTTTTGTTTTCTTTCCAACTATTGAGTTGGACAAAGGGGAGTAAGAATTTGAACCTCTAATATTTTACCTAATTCATATGTCTTAATTTAACCACATAGTTTAAGTTGGTTATTCTGAACTAACTTTTTATTTATGTTGGTTATTCTGAACTAACTTTTTATTTATTGCTTGTCACATTTTAGATAGTCATGATCTCAAATATCTTAGTTTTCCTTGGGTCAAAACTAGATGTAATAAGAAATGGGAAAGAGGAAAATAAAAACAAAACTTTACTACGATTTTCTGATTAAAGAAGATTCCAAAACAAATGTGAAAGGAAAGCATGAACGGCAGTAATGTTTTTGTTTTGAATTGGTACAAAACCATATCTCATTAGCAAAGAATATTAGGAGAGAGAAAATGAAACCACAAACTTAGACATGTTTTGGTTATGAAAAAGTTTAGTGTTTTGTTTGTCTCAAACAAATAAGTAATGTGATACGTATAAACTAGAATCTCTTCTTTGAATTGAATCACAACTAATCACGTCTCACAAAAATGTTTAGGGTTAATGCTACGTCGAAATATTTTTTTTGTTCTTGAAAACTCTAAAGTTGTCCATAAATTAAACAGTTTTGGCAATTTCTCTTTGGCATTTTTTAATAGGATAGGATTTCTTTCCACCGTCGGTCGTAACTCTCATTCTCGAGAGGTTTAAGGCATTGTTTTGCTTGCTTTAAACAAAATATTTAGTCTATCAAATTAAAAAAGAAGAAAAAAAAAAAGCAATCGTAGTACTTGGATTAGATAATTGAAACCATTCTACCAATGCTAAAAAAGCTTGCTCAAAATTTTCACCCGAATGTGTCCAATACATTCATTTCTACTAAGCATTCAATTACGAGTTGAGCAATGATCAGTCTAGGTTGCACTTAATCCCATGCTGCATTTTCTTTTGCACAAATAGTAATAATAATAATAACAATAATAAACATTTTTTAAAAAATAAGTTTTCACATGACAATTTTTTATCCAAACTGTACCAAAAATATCTCCTACAAGATAGTCAATTTTGCCAATTACCTATCACCATTTAATTATGGTTATAAAGTTTCCTCCAGTAATTTTCCCCTGCTCTATTCAATTTTATCACATTCATTGCTTTTTATCATTTTCTTTTTGCAAATTCAACAGATTAAGTATATAGTTGTTAGATACACCATAAAATTAGGTGCAAAATATAAATATATGGAGAGTCTATTTAATTAGATTGATTTTTTAACATATTTTTAAAATTTAAAATACTTATTTAAGCACTTAAAAAATAATCTAAATAGGTCTTTAATTGACTTTGACCCTTTAAACCTCTAAATGTTTTAACGAAATTTGCTAAAAATATACTCTTGAAGAACACTCAAAGGTTTTTTTTTCTTTTTTCTTTTTTTCTTTTTTGAATAAAACATTCAAAGATTGCAAAGGTGAGTATTTAGTTTTTTTTTTTTTTTTTTTAAATTAAGCTTATTAACATTACATCCATCTCCAAATTTATTTGTTTTCCACTTTTTATCAATGGTTTAAAAAACCCAGCCAAAATTTGAAAACTAAAAAAAGTAGCTTTTAAACACTTGTTTTTGTTTTTTAAATTTGGATAAGAATTCAATCATTGTACTTTAGAAAGATGCAAATCATTGAAAAAAATGAAAAAAAGTAGATTAATTTTCAAAAATCAAAAATAAAAAATAAAATAGTTACTAAATGAAACCTTACGTGTTCATTGAATTATTTTATAAGTTTCAATTATAATGTCAATCTTATAATTTGTACCACACGGGAGTTTCCTTTTTTCTTTTTCTTATTATTTTGTGAGAAAATTCAACCAGATGGATATAGTTGAATATTTTGAAGATTGTAATATTAATTTAATTTTATTGGAGAATGGAATGGCTAACGGGGGTCTTTTGGAAGGATTTTATTATAACGAGTGATTTTACCACATGCAATGCATGTGTATTTTTTATATTGTAATTTGGATGAGATATATTATTCAGTAATTTTATTTTAAATTATTTAAGTGTGATTAGTTTATATATTATGTTTATATAACATCATTTAATATTTTTGACTTTTTTATTTTAGTACTTAATATGGATATAATACTATTGGTTTGAATGATCTTTTCCAGAGGTGGAAAAAATCTAAAGAGCAAAACATCGTCCAAATGACAGATAGATGTAGCCAATTTCGATAAAAATTAACACTGAGAATCCATTTGTATCTCAAATATTATGTGTATAGATATTAAATATTTAGCATTCGAATCTATGAATTTTAAACATTTGAGATAATTAATGTATGTGTTTAGATATGCAAAATAATTAATGCCTAAAAGCTTAACATTTATATTTAATTTATCAATTTTGTATATAGAAACTAAAATTAAATCATTACTTAATTAAATGTCAGAGATGAATTAATGTAGTTATTAATTAAATTTAGCATTATTTAATTTATTGTCGTGTTAATTAATTATTTACTCAATTAAAATCAAAATAAATAAATACTTTTATACTAACATTTATTACACATAATTAATTTATCTAAATTAATTACTAAAAATAATTAAATTAGTATAAATTAATTAAAATATTGATAATTAATAATAATAATTTATATTAAATATTTAAGATAACATAAAAGTGTTGATTGCAATTTATTAAGTCTAAATAATATATTTATAGTTAATAATTAATTATATTTAATAGTAATAAATAATTTATAAAAATCTCACAATTATGCAAGGTATTAGAAAATCTATGATTTTAAAGTTCCCTCAACAATAATATCTCGAATTTTAAAGAGTGAAATTCTGTAAATCAAACAAAGATATTAAATGTTTGTCTTAAATCCTATAAAAAAAACATGTGAAACAAAACGACCCAAGAGAATAGATTTAAATTTTATTAATAATACAAGAACTAAAATTAGATATTTAAAGCACAAAAATTAGAATTGAACAAACCTCAAAATATATTTTGATAAACAATTTTAACCCACGTATATATTTTTTTAAAGAAACATAACTCCTTTTTTCAGTGTACCTTTAAATTAAGGTCTCTCTGTACCTTGGGTTCCATTAGTTCTTAAAAGTATATTTTAAATCTTTGTCCTTCAAAATTTATTATTTTTTTAATCAAAATGAGTCAAATAATAATAATAATTTGTATGCAAGACCATATGATTATTAGATTTTCAAATTTGGTAAGAAAAATGTCTAATAGAGACTTTTTATATATATATATATATTAAAAGTTAATAGCAACAAATTATGGCAAATATCAATTTAGACTCTAAATTTTAGGTTGTATCAATTTAAACCCCAAACTAATAATTGTATCAATTTAAACCTTAAACTTTCATAAATATATCTCAAATAGAACATAATGGAGGGTTTAAATTGATAAACTTGTAAAAGTTTAGGATTTTAATTGATACAATTATTAGTTTAAGGTTCAAATTGACACACTAATAAAAGTCTAGAGTTTAAATTGATACAATTATTAGTTTATGATTTAAATTGATATAACATATGGATATAAATTAAATACAAGCATTATTGAAAATTGAATATACAAAGATGAAAATTGAATAATACATATCTAAAAAGGCGAGTAGAGCTTAAATGCTTAACAATCAGAAGGTCTATAATTTTATCTTGAATGGAAAGATAAGCTTGGATTGGTTGAACAGGTGCATTTGTTTAATTTTTATATTTTTATTTGGTTGGAAAAGCTACCTACCCTATCTCTAAGTCGTAGTTTCTATAATTTAAATTAATTCGTTATTCACTTGATTCCTCGGGAATGATGACTAAAGTCCGTATTCCAAACAAAACGTGAATGTTATGGCACATTTTCCATATTTGAGCACTTAAGGTAGGGTCCTAATAAATATACATACATACATCACTCACATGTCACATTCATCTACCGGACAACGATTTTAACCCTTGAATATTCAAATTAATGGAGTAGATTAATATTTAGGATAAATTGCACACTCTCCTCTCGAATTATGGAGTTTCTTACAACTACGCTTCTAAGCTTTTAATTTCATCAATGAACTTTCTGAAAACTGTGCTTTGTTACTCTAAACTTTTAATTTGATTAATTAGCTCCTTATAGTTTGTTAATTATTACAGTAAACCTTTATGTTAGTTTTGACATTAACATATTTGTAAAAATAAATATCATCGGATGTTATTTCCGTAAACAAAATAAGGTAAATTATATATAATAACTCAGGAACAAGAGTAAATGTAAGAGTTTGATTGCAACAATTAATGGAATATGGGAAGTTAATTGATCAAATTAAAAATTAAGGAGTATAATTATAATAAACTCCATAATTCATGGTTGGTGTGTACAATTTTTCGTAATATTTGTCAACTGAGATTTTAACGATCAAATATTCCAATCAATAGAGTGAAATTCTTTTTTCTGAGAAATGAGTAAATAAAAATTGAAAGAATATAAAATAACAATGAATTGATTTGTTGGTGAAGTTTACCAATTACTTGGGTGTATAAAGATTGTATCAATTCTTTTACAGTCTAATTCAACCACACAACAAAAAAGTTCTAAAAGAACATTTTTAAAATTTTGATACTCGACAAACTATGATTAAACGTCTGATCAACAGATTATAAAGAAATGGGTATAGCCCAAAATGCACGTATTTTTTTGAATTATTATACCTTATAGATGTTGTGTAAAGATTTTTGTTTTGATGTATGTTGAATTTGAATGTGTGTAGGTGAGATCAAGCTAGGTCGGTAATATAGTTATGTAATATTGGAATAAGTAGCACAAGGCTTAAATAACCGCCATAATTATGTGTTGAGTTTCTACCCATATTGAGAGAAGCATTGCATGACTTTAGTGATGTTAATTGATACCTATAAAATAAGATTTATGATGATTTTATATTTTGTCTTTATATTTCAGACTTAGGATCATTTTGGTCTCTGCATTTTTTAATTGACCTCTTAACTTTTTAAAAAATATCATTCACATCTCCTAAAAATGAAATGAAAATGAAAATGAAAATGTGCAGACTAAAATAGTCATTTTCGAAAAGTACGAAAATGAAAACTAACATTTTAAAAATACAAAGTTAAAAATATAAACTATAATAAATATTAAAAAAATATAGAAACTAGAGTGAATCAAAATTAAATGTAACTAAAATAGTCTTAGGTGTACGATAAAAAATTTATAATAGTTGCTAGACGGTGGTCATGAACTTAAAAAAAGCAAATCATGAGTATTTACATTTTCGAAAACATAACACGTGCTATTTAATAATTTTTTTTTTCAATTGGTTTTATGAGTTTAAAAATTATTGTTGTAGAGTTTGTTTATTTTAGTGAGAAATTAGCTTTTTAGTTGTCCAATTTTGAAGAAAATGTGTGTTTAATTTTAATTTTTCAAAATGGAACTTTTTCGTCATAATTTGTAGTTTTTTGTCCATAAATTTTCAAAACATACATTTTTAATTATTAAGACAAAAAAATAAATTAAAAAATTATTTAGTCTCTTGAAAATAATTTTTAAAACTTATTTTTTAATTCAAAATGTCATATAATTATTTAAGCTAATAAAATAAAAAACACTAAAAAATCTTTTAAATTTATTCTTAAAAATTTTAATAACAAATGGACCAAATGCACCTATTACAAAAATTCCAAACTAAAAATGTATAGATTTTGAAAACTTAAATACTAAATACGACTATTTTTCAAAACTCAAGGATTAAAAAGATAATTTTTTTTATTTTATTTTTTCTTTAATATTATTAAAAATATTTTTTAGTACTTAGGTGTATAGTGTTTGAAATTTAATTCAAAGTATTAAGCAAATACATTGCGAAGTAATAACAACAAAAGTAATAAATTAGAAAATTTGGTTTGAGCTATTACAATACATCCATGGTTTTATTTATTTTATTTTCTTAAGTTCAAGCCATCTTACAAAATAAAAGTATAAAAAGAATGATGTTTTCTAATTCCTCCTTGATCAAGCCATTTTACAAAAGAAAGGGTAAAAGAGTATATTTATTTAAAGGTAATTTTTTTAATTGTTTACAATATTTAAAAATAAATTTGCTATTCTTACTATATTTGAAAACAATATTTATTTATTTATTTATTTTAATTCAATACATTTGACCTAAAATTAAAAAAAAAAAAAAAAAAAAAAAATTGATAGAGAGGACCAGCAAGCCGAGAGCCAAAATCTTTAATAATTCCGAAA
The DNA here is from genome assembly GCA_031780015.1 of Citrullus colocynthis. NCBI lineage: Eukaryota > Viridiplantae > Streptophyta > Magnoliopsida > Cucurbitales > Cucurbitaceae > Citrullus > Citrullus colocynthis. The sequence continues at coordinate 996,742 of QLSR01000165.1, read as the reverse complement.
ATAAGAGGAATTTTTGTAATCATTACAATCTAATGTTGTTAAATTTCAAGGTATCGATTTGTTCTTACAGCTTCAAAATTTAAACTTTTTAACTCTATTATTTTTTAATTAAATATTCACTTTCATTCTTCAATTTTAATTTTTATTGTTAACTTAAAAGAATTATAAACTAAAGGATAATTACATTAAAGCACTTTTAGGAAAAATAATTAAATGTATATCAACATTTTTAAAAAATTACTCACCGATAGACTTTGCTATTAATAATAGTCTATCATTGATAGACTCTGAAAGCAAAATCTAAATTTTGTTATATTTACAATTTCTTTACATTAGATTATATTTGTAAATACTTTGAACTTTATTACTATATTTACAACTATCCTATAGTTAAATTAATTTTTAATAATTTTCTATCATGATAAATTATTTTAAAAAAATTCACATTATAATTATTTTAAATTATTTAATTAAAAGTTAACGTCAAATATTGAAATAAGCATGGTAAGTGTAAAATATTAAAATCTTTAGACAAAATAGAGATTGAAACCCAAAATTTAGAAAACAAATAAAAATTAGACTAAAAACGGGAACAACAAAATAATATTTGTTTGAAGATAATTTTTCCAAGGACTTTTATTAGCAAGCAAAACAAAGCTACATTTGTCAGAAAAACAATAAAATCAAGATAGAGCTATTATATTAACAAGTTCATTAAAGGTAAAGATACTTTATATATATCTGAAGGTATTAATATAAGTACTAAAAAGCTAATAAAATTATATATGTACCAAGAAAAATATAAGTACATATGATCACTACTTGCAATGATTTTGAACAAATAGTTAATGCCTTTTTCCTTTTTGGGTTTAACAACATATATGAAGTGTGAAACAATTGAATTACATTAAAGTTAATGACAATACAAATAAAATGTTAAATTTTTAGTGTTGGGTGTTACAACACTACCATATATGCACGTGAGATTAATTGAATCATTATGTTAATATTCATTTTGTTGGTTAACTATTTTGGTTTTTTTTTTTTTCCAATTTTTGAAAGAAATTTATTTGTTTTATCCTCTACTTCCATTAATGACTTAAAAAATCAAGTCAAATTTTGGAAACTAACAAAAAAAAAAAAAAAAAGAAATAGTTTTGAAAATTTTATTTTTGTTTTTAAGTTTTAAGAAATTGACGATGAATTCTAGTATTTCGGTAAGAAATATAATAATCATAATTGTGAGAATTGGTCCTATTTGTTTTGTTGTTTCTTTTAACTTTATTGTAATCTACAATTGTGAGAGTGAGAATTAAACTATTAATTTTTAAAATAGTAATAAATGTCTTATCTATTAAGCTATACCTAATCAATACGTCTCTCACTATTTAGTAAATAAAGACGATTGCTATTTCATTTTACCTTACTAACAATACATACCAAGCATGTATTTATTCTAAGGTTCCCTTTTCCAAAAAAAAATGCTTCAAGTGAATCACTCAATAGATATATCAATACCAAAACATTTTTCTGAATTTCTCATGAATTACTAATTAGATTCCTAATAATACAAGTAAAAGAGAATGACTTATCAAGCTTTGTTTTCCATATTAAAAACGCAAAATATACTATAACATGCAAAAACATCTTTTATAAGAATTCAGTATAAGACTACACGAAATAACCCAATTTAACAAACATTTTGAAAATTCACAAAATTACACAAATAAAAGCTATTCGTTCACTTTCGTGTAAAAAATTAACAAATGTAAACAAGATAAAACAATTCACACATTGCATTTATTAAACATTTTGCTTGAATCTTTCAAAGTTTTTTTTTTTTTTTTTTTTTTTTGCCTTTTTCTTATAACGTACTACGATAATATTGATTTAGAATTGAATAAACATGTGAATTCTCTTCGACTAATAGAATCATATAGTACTAACATCTCAAACTTGAATTTCATGTTACGATGAAAATTTGTGGAGAAAGGAATTTTCTTTTTTTTTTTTTTTGGAAAAATTCGCAAAAATTTATTTTGTGACGCTAAAGAATGCTAAGGTGTAAGCATATGCATATGAGTTGGTAAAGCAATTTAATTATGGGAAAAAGAACACATAATTAAGAGAAAAAATAAAAAAAAGAGTGACATTGGAGAAAGAGATTGGTTGTGTTATTCCTAAAATTGGCAGAAACATTTTAATGAGCGGTCCATAATTCCTTCCGCCCAATTGGTGAGAAAATCTAGATGTTACAAAACATCCTATAAAACAAAAAATGAACGGCTGAAGTTTCTCCATTGCCACGTGTCGCTCACTCAACGGTTCTTTTCACCCCCTTCTTTCAACAATTTTGTTTTTGGCTCTGTCTCTTCTTTCTTTCCCTTCAAAAACCTCCAATCACATGTGCATCACACACATTCAAAGAAAAAGAAAATGAAAGAGAAATAGAAAAAAAGAAAAAAGAAAAAAAAAATTTGGTGAAATCAAGCCATCAGCAAGAAGGAGAGGCCAGCATTGCTCTCAAAATCCTAAAGATAAGAGAGTGAAACCCAAATCCCTTTCCTTATCCTATCTTCTTCTTCTTCTTCTTTTTTGATTTCAATCACTTCTCTATTCACTCACTCACTCAAACTTTCACAATATACCATCTTTCTTTTTTTTTTTTTTTTTTTTTTTTTTT
>QLSR01000165.1:966513-993956 GCA_031780015.1 Citrullus colocynthis | reverse complement strand
TTTTTTTTTTTTTTTTTTTTTTTTTTCTTCTCTCATTACCCATTTCCCCATTTCTTCTCATTTCCCCTCAAAACCCCTTTTCTTTCTTCCCCTTAATCTCAGCTGAATTCACTACTCATGTTTTTTGTTCATTTGGGTCACCAACAATTCTCTTCAAACACTTGAAACTTTGTCTGTTCTTTGGCTTCTCAAACTGAAAAAAGGAGTCCAGGAAATGGCTCCAAGGTCTAGCAGAGGAAAGCCCAACAAAGCAAAATCCGAAAAGAAGAAGAAAGAAGAGAAAGGTTGGGTTTCTTATTGATATTCCTTTTTTTCAATAATGTTATTAAACTTGTTTTCCAATTCTAATTTGGGGGTTTCCCCTAATTTCTTGTAGTGATTCCTAGTGTTGTTGACATTACTGTTCTTACTCCTTATGAATCCCAAGTTGTCCTCAAGGTTTGTTATGTGGCTTCTTTCTAATTTGTTCTTCCTCTTGTTTTTGTCTCTCTTTTTGAAGCTTATTTTAAGAGGGTGTTTGTTGGATTTTTAATTTTTCTTGCAGGGTATCACCACTGATAAGATTCTGGATGTGAGGAGACTGTTGGCTCAGAATGTAGAGACATGTCACCTAACAAATTATTCTTTATCCCATGAGGTTTTCTCTTTCTTTATACCTCATTCTTTAATTCTTTATTGGTTAATGTGTATGTTTTCTTTATTCTTACACTCTATGGTTTATTATTATTATTATTATTATTATTATTATTTTTCCTTTACAGGTCAAGGGGCAGAAATTGAGTGACAAAATGGAGATTGCTAATCTCAAACCTTGTTTGTTAAAAATGGTTGAAGGTAGGAAGTGGTAGTGCCAAACTTGAATCATCATCATCATCAATATTCATCAACCACCATTTCAATCTCTATTGTTTCACTTATTTTGTCTCTTAGATTAAATTAAATAAAGATTGTGACCTTTTTGCCCTTTTTGGTCAACAATAATAGCGGCTTTGATGTTAAAAAAAGTTGCATTTTATTTAGGAGAATGAACAAGAATTTAAGAACAGTGAAAAGGGTGTCTGGAATCTTTACTTGATTCTTGGTACAAAAAAAGGTGTCTGTCTTTTCTAACCCAAATTTGGCAAACCCTTCCTTTAAAGTAAATGCCGAAATGTGGAAAGAAAGAAGAAAAACTGAAGAAAAGATGGAATTTTCTCTAATAATTTGCAGTATACATATAAATATATATACAATGTGACATTTTTTGCTCTCTGTTTCTGAGAAAATCTGCATAGGATGGTAACAACACTGCACAGAATTGGGTTCTCAAAAATACTGAAAATTTTAGTGTTTGTTGATCAGTTTTTTCTTGTGGCATAATCTGATTGATATCTTTGTGTGTATTTACAGAGGACTACTCCAATGAAGCTCAAGCTGTGGCGCACGTTCGGAGGCTGCTGGACATAGTGGCTTGCACCACCAGGTTCTGCAAGCCGAGGCGCGCCTCAACGCCGGACTCTCGGGCCAAGAAGAATAGCAGAGTACATAATCATGCCAATGTGAATTCCTCTTCTCCCTCGGACGGGGCGTCGGAGGTTCGATGTGGGTCCCCGTCTTCTCAGCCGGAGCCATCTGTCTCGGTTGTTTCCGACAACCTTGGAATGGCTGCCATTCATCCGACGCCGAAGCTCTCTGACTTTTTCGAGTTCTTCTCCCTGGCTCACATCTCCCCCCCTATTCTACGTGAGTGAGGAATTATTCAAAACGCCAGAATTGCGTGGATGTACGAGAGAGAGATTAAAAACTTATTAGAGAGTAGTCATATTGAACAAAATTTTCCTTGTTTTCTAGTCTCACAACTGCAGGAGCAAAATGGAATAGGGATCAATGTATTTGACAAAAGATAGGTTGCTTTTCCATTGACAAAAAGTTTTTGTTCTGTATGTTTCCCAGAATTGAGGAGATGCGACCCGAAAGGCGCAGTGGACAAAAAGTGCGACGGAGATTACTTTGGAATGCAGGTGCTGTTCTTTTGAAGGATTCGTTTAGATTTGTCAAGAAGACGATTGTGCTGAAGAACTGAACTTTCCTTGTGATGCAATTGAACTTTTGCTAACAATTGTGCAGATTAAAATATGCAATGGAAAACTAATACAAGTGACTGCCTCAGCAAAGGGATTTTATACAGCAGGAAAGCAGTTTGCACAAAGCCATTCTCTTGTGGACCTTCTGCAGCAACTCAGCAGAGCTTTTGCCAATGTGAGTTCTTTGAACTTAGCTCTATTCGATTTGATAATGCGGTTTCATTTGCAAAAAGGAAACAGTTTGATTCGGTTTGTATAACTAACAAAAATTGTGAAAAAAAAATGCAGGCATATGAGTCTTTGATGAAGGCGTTTCTTGAACATAACAAGGTAAGTTATATCTTTTCAAAAGTTGCCATTTTGTTTAAGTTTGAACTAAATGGTTATATGATGTTTTCTCATCACTTTTCATCTTTTTGGATTTAGTTTGGCAATCTTCCATATGGATTTCGGATGAATACTTGGCTTGTTCCTCCATCTGTCATTGAGACTTCATCAGACTTGCCACCATTACCAGTAGAAGATGAAAACTGGGGCGGCAATGGTGGTGGCCAAGGACGAAACAATGGGCATAATCTACGGTCATGGGCGACCGATTTTGCAGTATTGGCAAAGCTTCCTTGCAAAACTGAGGAGGAGAGGATTAACCGAGATAGGAAAGCATTTCTACTTCACAGCCAATTTGTTGACATTGCAATACAAAAAGCTGTTTCAACAATTTCTAGTCTTATACATTCCAACTCAACAGGACAGGTTACAGTAAAATCACCCGGCATTGTCTACGAGGATCGAATTGGAGACTTGTCTATCGTGATAAGACGTGATCCGATTGATGCAAGTACAAAGCCTGCGGTGAAACTCAACGGTTATGGATTAGATGGTGTATCTGATGAGGAGGTTGCACAAAGAAATTTGCTAAAGGGGTTGACTGCGGATGAGAATGTAGTTGTTCAGGTAAGATTTGAAGCTGATATTATCAGATTATATTTGGCCATCACGTGTCTTTGGTTCTCTTGTCAAAGAATTGAAACATTTTGAGTAAACTTTTGTAGGATACTTCCTCCTTGAGTCTAGTAATTGTTAAGCATTGTGGATACACTGCAACGGTAAAGGTTGTCGGTAAAGTAAAGATGGGACGAGACGAGAATCAAGATATTGTAATTGATGATCAACCAGATGGAGGGGCCAATGCTCTTAACATCAACAGGTCCTAATCCACCCTGCTAATCATAAAAAATAGTGATTCTTAACTCATGTCTACTTTCCAAGTATTAATCTACTGACATCTTATTACAGCCTGAGGATTCAGCTTCACAAAATCAGTGCTAATGCACCCGAAGAATGCTCATTGGCTCATACAACCACACATGATCTTGAATCGTCCCGAGTTTTGGTTCGAAAAGTAATCAAAGAGAGCTTGTCAAAGCTAGAGGAGGAGACAACAACATCAAAGAAATCAATTAGATGGGAGCTTGGTTCATGTTGGCTGCAACATCTACAAAAACAGGAAAATGAACCAGATTCCAAGTCCAAATCCCCTGAGGATGCCAAGGAGATTGAACCAGCAGTCAAAGGCCTAGGAAAGCAGTTCAAGCTTTTGAAGAAGAGGGAAAAGAAGCCAACTGCAGCTGACAGCGAGGACGAAGAAAAGCATTGTACGACCAATGAGCCGAATGCGAAAATCGAAACCAACGGCGAGGAAAATCTAGAGAAACTAATCTCCAAACAAGCATTAGCACGCCTTAAAGAAAGTGGAACTGGTCTTCATCTAAAGGTTTGCTAGAGACTCCTTACCTTTCATGTTTGTTAAGAAAATCAAACTGTTTCTGAGTAACCTTTGAAATGGACAGACAGCAGATGAGCTATTGGTGATGGCACACAAGTACTATGATGAAGTTGCATTGCCAAAACTGGTAAAAGTTGTTGGCTGTTTCTTATATATGATATAAAGTTTATTATGAATTGTTTTTTTAAGATATGATTCCTATGTGTTGTATTTTCAGGTGGCAGATTTTGGGTCACTTGAACTTTCACCTGTTGATGGCCGTACATTAACCGATTTCATGCACTTGAGAGGACTTCGAATGTGCTCCTTGGGTCGAGTGGTGAGAATTTTCTTTACAAAAAGATTAGATAATAAAAAAGGTTAAATTACAAAATTAAAATACTCTTAACCTTTTTTTAACTTTTTTCTAAAGTTGCAATAAAAATTTCAAAACCCCTATTTAATTTCGATAGAATGGCGGACAAAAATTGAGAATGATGAGACAAAATCATGAATTTCCAGTCTAAAGGTTAGTTCTGAAATAAATAAAAAACAGGTAAAGGATTAATATTGCGAAAGAAAATAAATATTTTTAAAATTTTTTTTTTTTTTTTAAGTTATAGCCTAAAAAATGTTGAGAAATACTTAAGTGCATTCCAGATTGTATCCTATTTTTGTTCATCACACCCATTGTCCAATCCTTGTTTGCTATGTGGCAAACTCTTCTTCTTTTCAAAAATACTTTCGAACTTTTTTCGTAAGTAATTGCGAGGAGATGTACTCAAGTATTGCTTAAAAATGTTAATGGTTAAATTACGAGTTAGTTTTTAAACTATAAATTTTTTGTCTATTTAGTTATTAAATTTTTAAAAATGTCGAATATACTTTTTAATTTCATATTTAATATGTCCCTAAATATTTATTTTGGTGTCTAATAAGATTTTTAAATATTTTAAATAATTGGTCTAAATTTAATTTCATGTAAAATGAAACAATTTTGTCTGGGGTAAACTTGTGAATTTTAAAAATCTCTTAAGCTCTGGGACTAAATTCATAGTTTAACAAATGTTTAGTAATATAATTATTTTTTTAGAATAAACAATCTTAGTAAATAATCTAATAATTAAGATATAATAATGTTGATTAATACGGAATTTAGGTGGAGTTAGCAGAGAAGCTTCCACACATTCAAGCACTATGCATCCACGAGATGGTAATTCGAGCCTTCAAGCACGTAATCAAAGCCGTGATCGCCGCCGTGGAGAACGCCGCAGAGCTATCCGGCGCCGTAGCCTCGTCCCTGAATTTCCTCCTCGGGAGCTACGGATCAGAAGACGAAGAGAACAACAACGTAAACGAAGACGGAGCTCTGAGACTGCAATGGCTACGCACATTCTTAAGCAAGAGATTCGAGTGGAAACTGAGCAACGAGTTCCCACACTTGAGAAAGCTGTCGATTCTTCGAGGGGTCTGCCATAAGGTGGGGCTGGAATTGGCGCCGAGAGATTTCGATTTGGAGTGCCCTAATCCGTTCCGGAGAAGCGATGTCGTGAGCATGGTCCCTGTTTGTAAGGTCAGAATCTTGAATCGATTGATTGATCTGCATCGTCGAATCGTGTGATTGTTGATAATGAATCCCTGATTGATTTTGTTGATTGTGAGTGTTGTGTAGCATGTGGGTTGTACTTCGGCGGACGGCCGGAATCTGTTGGAATCCTCCAAAGTTGCTCTTGATAAAGGCAAGCTTGATGACGCTGTCAATTATGGAACCAAGGTATTCTTTTTTTATTCTCAATTAAAATTATAATTTTTTATACTTTTAGAAACAATATATATAAATATTGTTCCATTCTCATGAGTCATTTCTTTTTTGTAGAATATATTTATTTCCAATTTTAGCTAACTAATAAGTGTGTAAAACTTTTATTTTATTTTATTTTATTTTTTTTGAATTTAAATTATTCTATTGGAACATCTATCATTTTAACTATTTAATATTTAGATGGTAACTTTTTGGGTTTAGTCTTTATTTGGTCCATATATTTAAAAGATTACACATTTAATCCTTACGTTTTGAGTTTAGTTTCAATTTAATCCCTAGGTGGCAAAATGTTACAATCTTACCTTTGACATTTGAGTTCTGTTTCAATTTGGTGTTAGGTTTCAAGATTTACACTTTTAACCCTAATTTTCACTAAATACTCATTTTTTCTCTTTAAAACTTAAGGACTAAATTGAAATAAAAATCAAAACTTAAGAATTCAATGTATAATATTTTGAAACCTAGGGACCAAAAAGATATTTTTCCCTAATCAGTTATTATTTACACACGTACCCTCTTTTTTTTTTTTTAATTTTTAAATTTAAAATACATAGTATCAAATATTTAGAGTTAACTAAATCTTTATAACCATTCACGTTATTTCCTTTTGTGAAAACTTGGCTAAATCATACTAAATATTTCAAAATTTGAGGTAGGTTTCAATTGTAAATTTAAACTAAAAGGTTTCATTTTTACTCTCAAACCTTAGAATTTGTTTCAAAAGAGTACCTTTTAACTTTAAAATTTATTCTAAAAGATATATTTTATGTTAAAATAAAGATGAGCTAATGTGAACAAAATGGAAAGCGTATGTGACATTATTACAACTATATTGGAGGTTAATATCATTGCTACCAATTGTTACCATTTATTTCATCTTAAGAGATAATATTAAATCATTTATATAATTAATTGTTACACATCAACTACATCATTACGTTACGTGAATGATGTTGTAAATATGCAAATTTTTTTTTTTTTTTAAGATGTAGCTATGTTTTCCAATTTTTACACATTAGCTATCATGCCAATTTTTAATCTTATTTTAGCCCCAAACAAAAAAAACTCTTCGATTGTATTTTTTTTCTTGGAACATATTTCAAAGATAGTGGTTAAAAATAAAAAAAATTCAAAGTCTGGGCGAAACCTACCGTTGAGTGGTACTTCATAGAAGTCTGTTATTCTCTGCTTTGTTAGATAGTGATTAAGCTTATATCTGGTAAAGGCATTGGCAAAAATGATTGCTGTATGCGGTCCGTATCATCGAACCACTGCAAGTGCTTATAGTCTTCTAGCTGTAGTCCTCTACCACACTGGTGACTTTAATCAGGTAATTCAATCCAATAAATGCATTCAGCTAACGAATTTGGGTGTTGGCTTTTAGCAGCAAAAACAGCACTTGGAATTTAAGAAGTGTTGGCTGGCTTTCTCTTGTGTTTTTGTAGGCAACTATATATCAACAAAAGGCTTTGGATATCAATGAAAGGGAGCTCGGGCTCGACCATCCTGACACGATGAAGAGCTATGGAGACCTTTCTGTTTTCTACTATCGCCTTCAACACATCGAATTAGCCCTCAAGTAAGTTCCATAGCGTGTTATTACATGAAACACCAAAATTGTTGTTTTGTTTCTTATGGTTTTGTTTATAAAGTAATGGGAAAGTTTATGGGGTTAAATTAAACATGGAGCTTTCATTATTATGGTTCTTGTACTTGGTGTTTCTTTAGGTATGTAAACCGAGCGTTGTTCCTTCTCCATTTCACTTGTGGACTGTCTCACCCCAACACTGCTGCAACATACATTAATGTTGCAATGATGGAAGAAGGTGTTGGGAATGTTCATGTTGCTCTTAGATATTTGCACGAAGCTCTTAAGTGCAACCAGAGGTTACTTGGAGCTGATCACATTCAGGTACCTCTCTCTCTTGTTCGATCAATCGATTAGTAAGTCGGTGAACATATAGCACTCATTCAACCAAGCCAATGCTAATGATTTTTCATTGATGGTCACTTTCACTCTGTAGACTGCTGCAAGCTACCATGCCATTGCCATTGCTCTTTCTTTAATGGAGGCGTATTCGCTGAGCGTGCAACACGAACAAACAACACTCAATATACTCAAAGTCAAACTTGGAGAAGAAGACCTTCGCACTCAGGTTGGAGAATTCACAATCTGCAATGAACTTACGTTGTATTTGTGAGAGTCTGACACTGTTTTAGACTTCAAATTGGAATGGTATCTGAAGTTTTGCAAGCATGATCTACTCTTGGACAGGATGCGGCTGCATGGCTGGAATATTTTGAGTCGAAAGCTCTGGAGCAGCAAGAAGCAGCACGTAATGGAACTCCAAAGCCTGATGCACTAATTTCGAGCAAAGGCCACCTTAGGTAGTGATGGTATTCCCATATTACTTTCTTCCAAAAGACTTGTGGCATTTCTCCACACCAAAACTTTTGACCTTTTGTTGCAGCGTATCAGATCTCTTGGATTACATTAGTCCCGATCAAGATCCGAAAGGGAATGATACACAGAGGAAACATAGACGCGCTAAGGTAAGCATGTTTTGTATAAAAGTGGCATGATTTTTCTCTACTATACAGGAATGACATTGTGTTCACTCTAGATTATGATCTTTTAGAATGTTTTTTTTTTCCTCATGCCTCATGATGTCTTAATTTTGCCAGGTAGTGAGTGCAAGTGATAAAACTCATCAGGGGCATCAAAATGAAATGGCTGAGGATGAGTTGCACATTGATAGTCCAAAACCAGTTACTGAGTCATCACATGATAGTGTAAAGGAAGTTAAAATCAGCAATTTTTTACATGTAGAGCAAAAGAATGTTGTTGAAAACATCACTGAGATTAAGACAGTGGTTAAAAATGAAACCGTGGAAGAAACTTATTCAGATGATGGGTGGCAAGAGGCTCATTCGAAAGGGCGATCAGGACATGTTGTTGGACGTAAGGTTGGTCGGAGACGACCGGTTCTTCCGAAGCTAAATGTGCACCACTCTGAATATTCTAATGTCAGACAGAGTAATTACAAGCAGGAAACAATCTCTCCAATGCAGAAACCAGCAGCTGCTAAGACCATTCAAAGTGGTTTTTCACAGACAAAGCAATCAATTCCACAAAGATCAAGTGCAGGCGATGATTCGATCAAGCTGCAGGCAAAAACGGCAGCTTCCAAGGTCATCTCGCCATCTCCTGCTTCAGTTTCTCAAATGGCTTCAAGATCCATATCTTACAAAGAAGTAGCTTTGGCCCCTCCTGGTACTGTTCTAAGACAATTGGTTGATACGGAAAATGTTAATGAGTTAGAAGAGAAAGTAGCTGAACCCCAGAACTGTAATCATTCAGAAACGTCAAAAAATGATGAAACCAACAATATTTCTGGTGAAATGATTCAAAAGGAAGTAGTAGAACCGATTCATAGTACTGCTCCTGAGTCAGAAAATCAAAGCCAAGATAGAGAAGAGATGATATCCTGTTCATCTCCTTTGGAAAAGCCTGCAGAAACAAATGCTAGCAAGCTTTCGGCTGCAGCTGAACCGTTCAATCCCGGTACTTCTATGACTAGTGGCTTAAACACAGCTGCAGTCACTAGCATATATGATGCAAGAGCAAGCCAAGGCGCTCTAAAGCCTTTGCTTCCTCCAGCAACTTCAAGAGTCCCTTGTGGACCTCGATCACCTCTATATTACCGAACCACCAACTCTTTTAGGATGAAACATGGTTTTTTGAAATACCAAGCTCCAGTCATGGGAAGAAGTGGATTTGGAGCTGCAACAATGATGAATCCACATGCCCCTGAATTCGTCCCTCAAAGAGCTTGGCAAACAAACCACGGAGATACAAATAGCAAAGTCCATACGGAATTGAATCCTTCACCGCTAACAAGTATGGACGAAGATGAGAAACTGGCCGAAAGATCGACCTCTACAGTCGAAAGTAAAACAAAGAAAAACATCTCCGACTGTGAGAAGTCCGAGCTTGCAAGGCAGATATTGTTGAGCTTCATAGTGAAATCAGTTCAAAACAACATGGATTCAGGTGTTGATGAGCCTTCAACTAATGAGAAGTTCAAACCTTCAGAAAACTCATCAGATGCAATAGCTAACGACAGTGCCATAATCAAAATTTTATATGGGAATGAAGGACAGTTACAGCAGTCAAGCGATAACCAAAACGAGAAAGGCGGCGATGTAAATAAGAATAAAGCCGGGGATGGTGAAGGATTTATAGTGGTTAAGAACAGGAGAAACAGACAGCAGTTCACAAACGGGGTGGCTGGTCTGTACAACCAACATTCAATCTGTGCTTCTGTTCGTTGAGATTACTAGGCAGAAAGAAAGAAACTGATCCAAGAGTCACTCAAGAAATGGCTGTCTGTGACCGGAGTTGCTCATTCTGAGTTCAAATCTGAAAAAAAAGGATGCAATTTTGCGCGGGAATAAAAACAGTGAATCTGGGCAAACGGATATTAAAGGCAAGTTTCATCTTTTGAAATTTGATTCTGCTGATTTAGTAGTTGCAACCCCACTTGTGAGCGTGCTCTTTGCAAAAGTGTTTTTTTTTTTTTTTTTCCTCTTTTTCTCCCAGTTTTTTTGTCCATTATCATTGAATTTTCTTAGATCAATAAAAGGTAAATTGAATAAGTTCAAACTCTCTCCTTTGAACCCTTTCTCTCTGTTACATTTCCACTTCCACCATTAGTGGGTTCCATTTCCACTTACACCATTAGTTACAAACACAAGAAAATCTCTTGAAACCCAGACTACTTTTTCATCATCTGATCTGACAATTGAATCACAGCCGTTGAAGGCGGAGGGTGTTTGTTTTTATTTGAAGTAAGCTGGAATCTAAGAACCAGCGGATTTAAAGGTGGAAGCTTTAGAATGAATGTGTCAGATAGTTGGGGATTGGGATTGGAGTTGTTTGTCAGTAGTCTTATTATTTTAAAAACATCAATTTTATATCTAATTAATTCCTTACACCGTGGGTCAGAGTTCACGACTTCACCTTGGTTCCATATGTCCCCTAAAGTAAATGCCATTAAAGAAACATAATTGATTACACGACACACTAATTTAAAATACTAATTAATTTCTAAATCTTATAATTGTAGGTAAATAGCTTAGTTTCTCATCTCAAAACTTTACAAACATAAGTTATACACAAAACAAATTGTTTGTGTATTAAAATCTCGTATGTTGGTCAAGGACGTAAACATTTAAATCAATTGATCTATATTCAAGTTAACACAATTAGACAATTATCAAAGCTGTATCCATGTAACCTTATATTTCAAACATCAATTTTTGATAGCTTTCTTTTCCATTTTTCCACTCCATCACTTTCTTTTGCTCCAAACAGCGAGAACCTAGCGAAAGAGACGGGACAATGTGACTAACAATTTTATACTATTATACCATGAATTCGTATTGAATAGTTACAAGGGCATATAGATTTTCGGATTCATATTCAATGGTTATCAGTGGTAATAAAGAAATAAGAACATATAATTGAAGAGAGAGAAGTTTAAGAAGAAACAGAATGATTTCTGTTATTACAATTGGAAGGAGAAGATAGAGGAAACAAGGGCAAAAGGTGAGGCGGGTCGGATCCTCCGGGAGTGCTAATCGGACTCGGGTGCAAATAAAACCCTTTTTCCGCAATTGCTCTCTCTTCCTCTTCACACGGACTCCCACGTTCCATAAAATCCAACGTCGACACCGGCGACACAATTCCGATTCCGGTTCCTCTTCCTCCGGCCGCCGTGTATCCGCCGTTCAGCTCCAACTCCAGCTTCTTGCTACTCCGCCGCCGTTCCTGAAGGCGAAACGCCGCCGGTGGGCGGTTGGGCGCTCCGGTTAGCTTCTGCACGATTGCTCGGAATGTTGACGGGTCAGCTTCGACGAAGGTTGTGGTGGCGGAATGCACGACTGCGGCGGCGTTGGTGGTGGCCATGGAGAAGAGTATTTTAAAAAAAACAGAGGATGGAGAAAGAAGGGAGGAGAGTGAGGGGGGTTTTATTATGTTGTGGTGAAAGAGAGATGGGAATTTTTAGAGGTTGAAAAAAGTTAATTTGCTTTTTTGAAATTAGTTTTGTTTTGGTCACAAGGAAGTCATTTCATTGGTGAAATGGGAATGATGTTGCCATGAAACTTCTCCAATCAAATGGAAAAGAGAAAAAGGTAAAGGAGGAAAAAGAAAAAGGTTACATTACAAGTCAATGGCCTAATTAAACCATTGTTTGGTTTGTCATACCCTTTGCTTCCAAGTTCACTTTTTGAATATTGAAAATCACTTATCATGTTCGTGCTAATCTGTTCATATCTTAGCTAGTTAAGTTACTATTAGTAGGTCATATACTCAAATCTTTCACTCTCACACATTGTTGAATTAAAAACAAATGTTCATAAATTTGCCAACATATAAACATAGCTCAATAATTAAGACATCTATTCATTTGTTTGACTTTTGACTTTTGAAGTTAAAGGTTCATATATACTCACTTCATAATTTGTTGAAAATAAAAAAAGTGATATTTGCAAATTTATCAATCTTTTCTATATCAATAATAAATTAGTTTAAAATTATACTTTTATTTATTATTTGACACGTCAACACGTTTTTACAAATAAAGCGAAAGACTAATAAAGAAAGTACAACTAAAAACTTTAGGAAGAAAGAAGAGTTATGACTATGAGTGGACATAATGAATGAAAAGGTTGAAAATTGAATGCGTGTCGGTGGATTTGAAATTTGTGTTGGACTTTGCATTGAAATGGACTAGTGATAAAGGGGTCAACGGGGGCACATTAAATTTCCAAACAAACATAAGTTTAAAGCATCTTTGGAGTCTTCAATTAACTTCTTCAAACAAGAATAGAAAAATTAAGAAAAAGTTCTAAAAAATATGTCAATTCCAACTTAGATTAAGTATTCGAATTTTTCATTAGTAATATGTGAGAGGAAGGAATCAAAGTTTTAGTCTTAAAATTGATAGTACAAACTTTATGTCAGTTGAGTGATGTTCATTTAAGAACATATTAAATAATTGTATGAATAAAGTAGTACTTCAAAAATTGTAGAAGAATATTAAATAAATAAAATTTAAGAATTGAAAATGGAGATATAGAAAAAAAGAATGAGGAAATTTGAGAGAAAGCTGTGGAGAAAAATTGACACTCATAACATTTTATGTTGTTAAGAGAAAATACATATATATATATATATATATTAAGGTGTAAATGAAGAAGTGATTTGGACCAAACACGTTTGTTTTGTGTGAGATTGGTGGATCCCTTTTTGTTTGTGGTTGCGTGAAGGAATAATTAAGGTTTAAGCCATATGAACCTTTTTTCAACCTTCATGCGGCCGACTTTGCTTTTACTCTTTTTCTTTCTTTCTTTTGGCTTTGAAATTTGTTTTGATTAATTGGAATGGCTTTGTTTGCCTTTGTCAACCCTTTTACAAATTTATCTTCTTCCTTTATTGGGAATTAATTGCTTCTTTCTTTCTTTTATTTCCCTTTTGTTGTCTTCTCTATCACTATTCTTCTACTTACTTACTTACTTTCCTTCTTTCTTTCATGGCTTCACATGTGTGGTCTACTCATATCTAGTAACCTCTTTCTTTTTTCTTTTTCCTTATTTACTTCACTTCTTATATTACAATTCATTTTATTCTCTATAAACAAACTCTTGTGTTATTTTAGTTTTATAGAATAATATTGACATGTCACATTTCAATTAATTTCTAGTAGTTCATGTATGTTATATATATAAAATAAATAAATAAAAACATTACCTACCGTTTTGAACTTTGGTAAATATTAATCCCTATACTTTTAATAATCTTATTGTATTTTTTCGAATGAAAATTATTATTATTATTATTATTAACTTTGAGGAACTAGATTTAAGATTTATCGAAAGCAAAAAGACTCAAATTGGACAATTCAAAATATATGAACTAAAATTAAATAAACTTCAAAATATAGGTACCAAAATAATATTTAACCTTTTGAAAAAGGTTGCAAAATCTCTCAATCCTTCAACCGTGAGATCTTGAACCTATTAGTTTTGATAATTTTGGATGATAACGAACAAAATGAAAACAAACATTAGAAAGAGTAAAATGAAATTTCCTAATTTTTGATTTGAGTTGAAACACTATGAAGAAAAAGAATTCAAAAGAGCATGCCACTTGAATGTCAAGTGACCCACGAAAGGAACGTTAGTCAAAACAATTCGGAGAAACCAAACCGTGGCCTTATCTTCTAGATGGAGCATCTTAATCGGATGGCCGAGAATTGAAGATGGCCCACCATCAGGATTTTTAGGAAATAAAAAAAATAAAAAAAGTCAAAAGAACCGATTTGGACTGTCGAAAAGTCAAAAAGTGGTGTTTTTCTAATGGTGGAGTGTGTTTGGATTCCTTGGAAAGCAAGAAGAGAACCAACCACAAAAAATTATAAAAATAAAAAATATAAAAAAAAAAAGAAAAAAAACAATGTCAAGTGAACTTATTAGACCACCTCCAATTTTAACTAAACTACCATCTTAATTAACATTTTTCACATTTGAGGCCTAAGCTTGGTACGGTTTGGAAAGTGGGTCCATGGCGCTATTGTAAATCTCGTAAATAGTCGCTAGTCATCGCTTAGGTTGTGAAGTGACTTAAAATTTTTGTATATTTTTGTTGAGAGGATTCATGATAGTTTTTCTTTCTTGGAATTTTCATTTTTTCCCCTTAAATTTTGTTGTGTATTTAGTTGTTTTGTTGTCTTGTCTCTTAGCTCTTCTGTTTACAATATTCGAATGAATAATTTCTATTATATTGTATTGAGATTTACATAGAGAATTTATACAAAATGAAACTTTAATCTAATTTCCTAATTTATAGCCTAAATTTATAATATATGGTGAAGACACAAATTAAGGCGTAAAATATATGGCAACATCTTCTTTTTGGTTTCTTTTTTCTCTTTAGTGCAATTTAATATCTTTGTAAAAAAAAAAAAAAAAAACTATCATTTCTAAATTTTAACAAAAGTAACAATTTAATCTCATTCAAATTATGCATTAAATTTCAAATATAGTAATTTTTTTGCTACGGATGTACATAAGTAATAAATTTCATTAAAATTTGACAATATTATTTTATGATAGAGGCTAAGTCATAAAAAAAAATATTCAAAATAGAAATTAAATTGTGACAAAATTGAAAGTATCACAACTAAATTATTTTAGAGTAAAATTTTTGGACTAAATTATTACTTTAGTAAAGTTTATAGACCAAACTCATTTTATAAGCTAATTTAAACTTTAATACCAAATTATTATTTCATGAAAGTTAAGGATTAGGATAGGATGAAGAATCTTTGTTTGATATAAGTTACGCTTAAGGTGGACATTAAATTTTCTTTCATCATTTTTCATTTTTTTTTTCTTTGAATGGAGATGCAATAATATTAGATATTTTAAATATAAAATTAATGAAAACTAAATGTCAAAAAAAAAAAATATAATTTTCAATATATTTATCTAATTTGATTAATTTTTTGAAAAAAAATATTTGACAACCAACGTGCTAATTATGGAATCTGTTTAAGCATTCAATAAAATATATATAATACATAGAGTATGAATTTTAATTACAAACTTTTTTTTTTTTAATTTTATTTTTAGCATCACCACATATTGAACTAATTTCACGATAGCTGTATATATAAATATTTATTTTTTATTACTTTTATTTTAGGATAAGGCGATTTATAAGAAAAAAGGGTAGTGAGGAAAATTTGGATTTCAAAAGCCGACTGACCTTTTGGGCCACAAAAGCCCATCAGGTGAATTGCGAGGTAATGGATATCAGGAGCCCATCAAGAGATTTGCAATCTAAGGAATAATAACCAAATAATTCTTTTTTTTTTTTTCAATTAGATAAATGGCCACGTAATTTTTTAAATATTAATTAATCATTATTAGAGGACCTAGCTAATCCCTAACAACCCAAATATACGATGTAATTAAAATGAATGAAAAATTCAAATTATAATAATCGATTATCTTTTTCAATAAATTAAAAAAAAAAAGGAAAAAAAACTCTTTTAGTCTCTAACTAAATTTTGTGTTTAGTTTTAATTTAGTCTTTAACTTTTAAAAACAAAATTACCATATCAAGCATCGTTTGTTGTAGTTTAAAATCATCCTAAGGACTGAAATGGAGAATTCGTGAAATGTGAAGGATAAAAAGGTTAGATTTTGAATTATATTGCATTTGGATGGTCAATGTTTTGAAACTCAATAATTTTATACTTGAAGTTTGCATTTGGTAGCACCCAAGCTAAGTTTCCCATCACTATTTTTAATTTAAAAAATGATCTTTCTTTTCCTTCTAATTTTTTCTCTCCTCCCTCCACCACACCTACAGACCTTCCCCATCTCCATCTGTGGTTGGTGCAGAACCTTCTTCCCGTTCCTTCACTACCTTTTGATTCACCAAAACCCTCGTTGCTACCATTTTTTCCTCTTCCTTGCGTTAAGGAAAAAGCTCTCAAAAGTTAGGAATCTTCCTCCCTCACTCCATCGTGTTCGAGCCCTTCTTTCTCTAACTCTCTCGTAGTTGAATTGTTGGTTTATACTTCTTTATCTATTAAATAAATATAATTAAGTTTCATCTTAAAACTAATTGACAGTGATTCGTGAATGTTAAAAAAAAAAAAAAAAAAATTCAAAGAATTGATTTGGATTATCAAACAGTGCTTGTTTAGTGTGATGTTGTGTGTAGATGGAGATGACTGAGGTTTAAGGTTAGTGTTTATTTGGCCTCTCAAGTTTCAAAATAAACACCACGAGGTTTGAAAAATACTTAATAGTCCTTTAGTTAAATTATTAACCGTTAATTGACCAACGTGGTGCACCATTTTGCTAATCCTTTTTGTTTTTTTGTATTGTGAGGACAGGGATGGAGGGAGTTGTAGAATACTTTTGCAAAGGCAAAAATCATAGGGAATTTGATGGATCCTACTTGCATTACACAGTGACAACATGTCATCTCACATTTTTGTTAGTTAATTAGCACTCAAATTAATCTAGGGACCGTTTACAAGGTTTTTTTTTCTTTTTTTTTTTTCCTTCTAAATCTCATGAAATTAAGTGTTGAAAACAAATATGCTGAATAGAGGATCCATTCGATGAGATATATATATATATAGAACATACATTTTTTTTTTTTTTAAAAAAATTTTTTTTTTAAAATTATGGACATAAAAGGTGAGCGGAAACTTATTTATAATTGAAAATAAAAATAAAAATAATATATAAATTATTAAAATAAAAAAGAGTTTATTCGCCAAATGGCAACCATATCTGTTGTCGAAATTGCGGACGCTGAACCTTCATATTCAATTTAACCCTTCTCTTCTTCCTTATTGTCTACGTTTGAGAAACAGATTTAATTTCTTCTTCTAATTTCTTGTTCTTTTCTTCTCTTTCTCCTTCCTTAGCTTTTTCCCTATGTTTTGGAGAGAGAGAGAGTGAGAGAATGCTTTCAAATGCTACCACTTTACCTCTCCTCCTCACTTACACTTTCAAAAATGGCGTTGGCTAATGATCATTAATATCACCAAAATGTTATATTTTCCATTTTAAACTTCAAATTTGGTCATTTCCCACCTATTTTCATACATCCTCTTCAATTTCAAGGAGAAAATATGTTTAAAAATTATTTTTTAAATTAAAAAAAAAAAAAAAAAAAACTTTTCACGAGACAATTCGTGATTGGACATTTAGATGGGCTACACCCATCGCTTAGTCCAAGATATATCAAATATTTTTTAATTTTATTTTGATATTACTTTCCAAGTTAAGCCCTTATTTTATATTGATGTTGTTCAAAGTCAAGTCTTCCTAATTTTGAGGTTGTTTTCCAAGTTGAACTCAAGTTGTAAATGACTCAATATATCCTTCCAAGTCAAAGTCATTTCTTTTTATTTGGAGTAAAATTAGGGGATGGAGAATTGTCTTCATAATTTTGATATTAGTTTCTAAGTGGAAGTCAAGTTGTCAGGTCATCCTTCTATGTTAAAACTTTTTTTTTTTTTTCTAATTGTTGTTTTTTCTTTTTTACAATAGGAGAGGAGGATTTCGAAACACAAACTTCTTAGTCTCCAATGCATCTATATAACAGTTGAGCTATACTTGTTTACTTTATTTATTTGTTTTTTCTCATGTTTAAAAGATATATAAGGGACAGACACTTGATAACATTTTAATCCGATTTACTGTTTAAGTCAAAGGTATATAAAACATGAAATCAAAAATCCATGAATTGTCAAATAAAATTCGAAATTTTATGGTTTTATTAGAAAATTTTAAAATTTAAAACTTACTAGATATAAAATAAAAAATTTAAAAACCTATTGATCATTATTCAATATTTAATTTACAGGCCTATTAATATATACAAATATGAAAGTTTATAAATTAATCTTACATTTTTCTTTTATGGAGATTAATGTTTATGATATTTTCAAATTTTAAACATATTAGAGAATTTTGATGGATTAGTAAAACAAGACATGTGCCTCATGCCTTTTCAACAAAAGAAAACAACAACGACGCATGCCTTACACCTTTCTCTATCTTTCACTATTTAAGCTTAAGTAAAGATAGCAACGGATATATAGATATGTTTAGTGACCAAAAAGTAAGTGGTGCAATTCTCCGTCTCCCTATTGTACTAAAAAAGATAAATAGGTTGGAATAATTTGAAAATTTGTATATAAATAGGCAGGCATGTGATTTGGAATTTTAGCATAAAGCAAAAAGCTCACTGGTCGTTTGATATCATTTGGTGTTGTCCAATGGAGTGGATGTTTATGATGAAATGGTTATCAGTAACATCATTATTATTATTATTATTATTATTGTTAATGATTGTTGTGGGTGATCTGCAGGTATCTAATGGATGTGCTGAGGAACAAAGATTGAGTTTGTTACATATCAAGACCTTGTTCTTGTCCTATAATTCCCCTCAATTCTCCAATTATAATAACTTTCCTTCATGGACTGGAACTAATTGTTGCGATTGGGATAGAGTTAAATGTGACTCTTCTGGCACCCATGTGGTGGATCTCTTGCTCTACAACTCGTTCTGGGGTCAAATTTATCCCTTCAATCAAAATTATCATTATTGGTTTAATCTTTCTCTATTTCAAAATTTTAAAGAATTGAAGATTCTTGACTTAGCTTATAATGGATTTACTGATTTTTCGGAAAATCAAGGTACGTGATCTAATCGTGATTTAATAAATTTACATGATCTTTTATATATATATGTGTGGTTTCATTCTTGATTAATTAACTAAATTATTATTTTCCTCCTTCCATAGGATTCAACAAACTTTCAAGTTTCAACAAATTAGAGACTTTAAATCTTTCTGAAAATTATTTTGGAAATAAAATTATTCCAACTTTGTGTGGGCTAGCATCGTTAAAGAAGTTGGTGCTCAATGAAAATAGCTTGAATGGGTCTATCACTTTACGCGGTTAGTTGTTGCTTAATTTTTGATTTATTTGATGTATCCATCGAAGATTAAAATATTTGTCTATACAATTATAAATTGGAAATTTTGACTTTGATATTAAGAATTAATTGACATTGTAAATACCACGTGTCTTTGAACTAAAAGAAAAGAATAAAAAAAATCTATTAATAATAACTGACCATGATCTCGAAAACGTATCTACACAGTCCAAATAATACACTAAATCAAGCCCCTAACTTTATAACATAGTTTAATGTTAATTCTTTTTTGTTTGCTCCTGTCAAGTATAGGTTTGGAAAACTTGAGAGAATTACATCTACGTGGCAATGCATTGAATCACATGCTAGAATTGCAAGGTATTTAGAATTTACTAGTATTTGTAACATTCCGAAAATTGGATATAACGAGATTTGGTTGAAATGATCCTTAATGAAATTCAACTTACATCTTAAATTTAATTTAAAAAATTAGAATATTTCATTCTTCTTGGTTAATATTTTGTTTCAACCAAATTTGAAAAATTTGACAGCATTATATCTCAGTTTTAACGATTGGAATGTCTTTCCAAGATTACTAGATTTTTTGCATCTGTAATTAAAAAAGTTATATGCAATCTCCCTTTTAATACTAATGCAAAACTACTTTTGTTTTCCATGTTTTGAAAAGTTGAGAGTGTTGGATGTAAGTAATACTGATTTGAATGTCATATTGCTACAAAGTAATTATTGAACAATTTAAATTCGAAAATAAATTAAATCTTGAATTTAACTCTCTTCTAATATAAAAAAATCATTTTTATTATTTTACAGATTTTGTATATATATTTATTATTGTAGGGCTTACTATCTCTAAATTCAAGTTCATTATCTTTATTCATGTTAACTTAAGTTTCTTTATTTTCTTACTAGGAAATTTTACACACAGTTTTTTTCTTTTCAAAATTAGACTTTAAAAGAAATAAAACTAAAAAAATTATCAAGAAAATCGACAGAATAATGGTTTTTTTTTTTTTTTAATTTAATTTTATTAAAATTTTAAATTTTAAATTTGATTTTGATTTTTATAATAATTACTAATATATTTTAATTTTAATAATTCAAGTTTTCATCAATAATTTTGTTATAAAAAAAGTTTCTGTCCATTTCCCTGGAATGGACAGAAAAGTTATTTATTTATTTATTATTTTTCAATTTTATATTTTAATTTTGATTTTCATTTTCATAATAATTAATAATTAATAAATAATTTTAATTTTAATAATTCAAATTAAAATTTAAAAAATATGTTAAAAAAATTTCTGTCCAATCGCAAAAATGGATCAAATAAGTTATTTATTTATTTATTATAATTTTAATAATTAAAATTAACATTATAATAATGATTTCTTAAAAAAAAAAGTTTCTGTCTAACCGGAAAAATGGACAGAATAAATTTTTCTTACTTTATATTTTTATTTTTATTTTTATTTTCATAATAATTAATAAATAATTTTTATTTTAATCCATTCAAATTAACATTAAAGCATAATTTTTTTTTAAAAAACGTTTCTGTCTACGTAGAAAATGGACAGAATAAGTTTTTTTTTCTCTTTTATTTTATATTTTAATTTTGATTTTTATAATAATTAATAATTAATTTTAATTTTAATAATTCTAATTAACATTAAAATAATAATACTTTTTTTAAAAAGGTTTTTGTCTGGATAGAATACTTATTTTTTTTTTTGTTTTTTATTTTGATTTTAATTTTTATAATAAGTAATAATTAATGTTAATTTTAATAATTCAAATGAACATTAAAAATATTTTTTTTTTTAAAAAGAAACTTCCTGTCCATCTTCCCGGTGAGAATTACCAGGATAATGGACAGACTAATTAGGGTTTTTTTTTCTAAATTATTTTTTTATTTTATTTTTTACTTAAAAAAATTTTATTTATTTTTTAGTTTTGATTTTGATTTTATAATAATTAATTAATTTTAATTTTAATTTTATTAAAATTAACATTAGAAAATATTTTTTTAAAAAATAGCTGTCTGTCTTACCGGGAAAATGGATACAATCCATACATAATTTTTTTAAAAATATTTATTTTTATAATAATTAATGAGTAATTTAAGTTTGTTTAATTTCTGATGGAAATTTCATTTTTTTTTTCACTTAAACCAATTCTATTTTTTTTTAAATTTAAACATTGTTAATTTAAGTTATCCAATTTTAATTTCCGTAGGTATTAGTTTATTTTTCTTTTAACCAATTTAATTGTAATTAGACTTACGAGAATTTCCATAGTGGATAATTTAAGCTTTTTTTTTTATATATAAATTATTTACCATTCATTTACGAAAAATCTTAACGAAACATGAAAACAAACAAAATAGAAAACAGAAGTTTAAGTTTTAAAATTGAAGTTGAGTATTAAAAGTTATGATTGAAAAATGTGAAATTTGAGACACTAAAGTAAGGGACAAAATTGTATTTTCCTTGCGTAGACACTCCACTTAAAATCTTAAAAGGTAAAAACGATGTTAGAAAAAGAAGTTTAAAAAAAAAATGTTGCGTTCATCGGCTAAATCCTCTTTTAGATTAGAAATAGCAATTCTTCGATACTTTTTTCCGTAAGGAATATATAGAAAAATAAGTTTCTTTTATTTTCAACTATAATTCTTTTCTTAACTTTGTACAAAATAAAATATTTTGAATTTAGATGAATATTTTGCGAAACCAACGTAATAGATTGAAGACCAGCTAGATGCCTTCTATATTTACTTCTTAAGATTTCTTTCGTTTATATAGATGAACATTGGGAAATCTGAACCATTCGATGAATTCTTTATGTAATTTTTTAAGGAAAAGAAATCATTGAGAAAAAGAATGTTTCAACTAAAGTTAACTCCATTTTTTCAAATTTTAAAAATAATTTTCATCCTTACAATTTAGTTCTTAAACTTTAATTTTTATATTTTCAAATTTGTAACAATTTAGAATAAGTATCATTTTAATTTTTGTACTTTAGAATTTGTAACTATTTAATCCCTATCGAAAAAACGTTTTCAATATGATTTAATAAAATATCTTATACATGAGTATCACTTTAATATGTAGTTTCATAAACTAATTAAGGGTCACAATTATTTTATAAATTATAAAAACGCAGTTGTTATATAGTCAAAATTAACATTTAACTATGGTGAGATTTTTTCTAATATGGACTAAGTTGTAACAAATTTAAAAAGTAAAGGGACTAAATTGTTACAAATTTAAAAATATAAGGACTAACTCGTTACATTTAAAATTCAAGGACTCAGTCATTACAAATTAAATTTTCAAGACTAAATTGTTAGTTTAGACCAATTTTAAAATTTTTGATGTATTTTTAAATCTAAAAAATCATTGCGCAATTTGCAAATACTGATATGTTTTTAACGACTTTCCTCGCATTTAACTGTAATATCGAGAAAATTGGAACCGTGAGGTGTTATTTAGAACTAAAGTTTCAAATAATAATACAAGTCTGACATAGTTTATATGAATATTGTTTCTGTTTATTTTACATATGATGTAATGCATAGGTTTGGAAAACTTGAGAGAATTAGATCTAAGTTTCAATGGATTGAACACACTACAACTGCAAGGTAATTAAGCTGACACTTTATTACAACTTAATCTTCATTATTAATTTTAAAGTTAAATGATAAACTAAAATTATTGTTCGAGTATTTGAGTTGTTGTACAGGACTGGATGGTTTTTCAAGTTTGAAAACATTAGAGACTCTAAATCTTGAAAACAATTATCTCAACAATAGTATTTTTGCATCATTGAGAGGCCTTATTTCATTAAAGATTTTGAATCTATATGGTAATAAAGACCTAGGAGGCATTATTCCTACGCAAGGTTAGCATTTATCATATTAAAACCCAATAAATGTGAAGAGCTATACCCCTACTTTGTGTTCCCAATTAATTATTTAAGTATTTGATTGTCATATTGCAAAATTAACAAGCTTAGAAATCTTGGATCTTTCACACTTTAACTATTATGATGGAGCAATACCATTACGAGGTCAATATATTCCAATGGTTAAGACATATGTCATACATGTATGATTTTATTAATTAATTTTACAGTGATGATTGAAATTTTGGGAATTTGAGTGATAAATGAATTTTTTTAACCAAAATTGACTTATGGAATCTATTGATGTCGAAAAATGGATAGAGAAAAGAGTTTGACATGATCATGTGACAAAGATGACAACTTTGTTAAGAAGGGGAAAGAATATAATCTATAAAAGAAAGTAAAACTTGCACCCTAGTGTAGTGTTTGTCACACACTCTTCAATACTTAAGTTAGAGAGTGAATGAGAGTGAGAATTAATTTACTTATAATAATATATTTATACGGTTATCTGAGCTAGGGCATTTGACCTAGGGTTTTGGGAGTCACACTAAGCCAATATAATCTATGGGTCAATGGAGTGGGGAATCTGTTGAACACACCCCAGGCATTCCCCGGTGTGGGTATGAGGCTAGTTTAGGTCAAGACCGAGCATGAGGCTTTGGGCCTCTCTCCCCTCCCCAAACCCATTTGGGTCCTCGAGGTGCAGATTTGGCTCAAGTCTCGTCTCTTTGTTGGTGTAATTGCATTAGAGGTTCGCCAAATATTGATTATACCATTTTGTCCCAAGTCATTTATATCACAATCTTTCAAGAGAAAACTCAAAGACCATATAGAACAATTCTACTAATGTTGTCTATATTTTTGTTTCTTGTGAATTAGATTTGAAGAAGTTAAGAATATTGGATCTATCATATAATTAATTCAATGGCTCGCTACCAATACAAGGTAATTGCTCTTACAATAATTGAGGATGAGAGGATTTCAACTCCTTTTCCTCGTTGTTTTTATTAATATACATTATTGCTCTTAAAATCCACAAAGAATACTTCTATGATTTGGTAGTATTAAAGAAAAAAAGAACTTATTAATTCGATCTACAATTTTATATTCGATTTAGCTCTTAAATTCAATAGTAATTTAATATGGTACATAAAATGTAAAAGAAATAGTAATATAATATTTTAAACAAATATAAAATTGGACATTTGTAAGTATATAGACTATTAAAAATGAACAAGTTCCATCCTCAAAAGAAAAATAATAATAATAAATTAAATGTAGCGAGTAAAGGTATTAGGTCAAAACCATGATCAAATAGAAAGGAAGTCCATCTCTTGGATAAGAGATATCTCTCCAAAGAACAAAATTTTTATTTTAAAATGATATTCCAAAAGTTTCCTATTACAACCCTAAAGTGGCTATTTATAACATTACGAGGAGGATCGTAATAAATGAGAATTAGCTAATTAATCTTAAAATACTGATTAATATAAATTAACAATTAAACTAAATATTAACTACAATAAACTAAGTAATTATTTAATAATTATCCTCTTATTGATTTTCATTGTATTTTTTTTTTTTTTTTTTTATGCAGAATTTTGTGAAAGAAACAATCTAGTGGAGTTGAATCTTAGAAATAATCAAATCAGAGGCGAATTTCCAGAATGTGTTGGAAATTTGACTAGACTTAAACATGTTGATACCTCATGCAATCAATTTTGTGGAAAATTTCCAACCACCATTTCCAAACTCACATCGTTGGAATACTTATCCCTTCATGAAAATGACTTTGAAGGCGCTTTCTCACTCTCCTCCTTAGCTCTGGTATTTGAAGCTATCAGGAAGAAGTAATATTGGAAACATTGAAGTGGAAACTGAAGAATTACCTGAATGGAAGCCTACATTTCAGTTGAAAATTCTCTCACTGCCTAGTTGTAACCTCAATGATAAAATTGCATAAAAAATTCCAAGTTTCTTACTCTCACAGCATGATTTGAAATACCTTGATCTTGCTCATAACCACTTGGTTGGACCTTTGGTTGTTACAGAATAACTCTAAACTAGAGCACTTGGATTTGAGTAACAACTCACTTACAGGACCTCTTCAACTCTCCACTTGGAACCACAGTCTGAAGCGTTTCGAAATTTCAAGTAATCTATTTGGTGGTCAATTGCCAACCCACTTGGGTCTCCTTGTACCAAAAGTTGAGCACTTTAATATTTCAAGAAATAGTTTTGAAGGCAATCTTCCTCCATCTATGAAACAAATGAAGAGTCTTAGCTGGTTGGATGTATCAAACAACAAATTTTCTGGAAATTTACAGATGTCTTTGTTCAACATCATGCCTTCACTTGAATTTTTGCTTCTAGCAAACAATAACTTTAGTGGAAGCATTGAGGATGAACGGATAGACAACACATTGTTGGTTGCATTGGACATATCCAACAATACGATATCAGGCAAAATTCCTAGTTGGATTGGTAGTTTAACGTTACTTCAATATGTCAAAATGTCAAGAAACCGTTTTGCAGGTGAACTTCCAATATAAATTTGCTCCCTTTATTATCTTGTAATATTGGACGTCTCTCAAAATCAACTAGTTGGTGAAGTACCCTCCACCTGCTACAACTCTTCTTCATTGGTTTTCTTGTACATGCAAAAGAATGGATTCTCAGGACCTATACCACATGTATTATTGTCCGAAGCCTCAAACTTAAAAATTATTGATCTAAGCCACAACAACTTTTCAGGACATATTCCTAAATGGCTCAACAAATTTACAAGCTTGCGGGTTCTTTTGCTGAAAGGGAACGAGTTAGAAGGTCCAATTCCAACACAATTATGTCAAATTACGGAGATAAGCGTTCAACAATAAACTCAATGGGTCAATACCTTCATGCTTCAATAATATAACATTTGGGGACACTAAAGTTAATCAGACAGCCACTCTAAATTTTAGTGCTCCCACGGTCTTTACTTATGTAATTGGTGATGATGAAACTTCTTATGGATGTGATAGGCTGAATATGGTGTGTCTTATCCCTGATAGATTACCTAGAATACAACTGGAGGTGGATTTTACTACAAAACATAGGTATGAGATTTACCAAGGGAATATTCTAAATTATATGTCTGGACTAGATTTATCAAGCAACCATCTAACAGGTGATATTCCACAACAAATTGGAGACTTGGAGCAGATTCGTGCCTTGAGTTTCTCTTACAATAAGTTGGTAGGACCTATACCGAAAGTATTCTCCAATCTTAAACAATTGGAGAGCTTGGATCTTTCCAATAACTTATTGAGTGGAAATATTCCTTCTGAACTTGTTACACTCGATTTTTCTTTCTAACTTCAATGTGTCATACAACAATCTGTCAGGTATGATCCCAACAGCACCACACTTCACATATCCAGAGAGCAGTTTCTACGGCAACCCTTATCTTTGTGGATCATATATTGAACACAAATGTTCAAGAAGCCCTGTTTTACCAACAGACAACAAATCTGCAAAGTGGGAAGAAGAAGAAGATGGAGCATTCATTGATTTAGAAGCATTCTATTGGAGCTTTGCTGCATCCTATATCGTAATATTGTTGGGATTTGTCGTTGTTCTATACACAAACCCACAATGGCGTCAGAGATGGTTTTATTTTTTTGAGGATTGCTAATTATTATTTTTGTAACTGTACCTAAAATTAATGTATCCTTCCGAGTCAAACTCAAAAACTTATTTCATAATTATTTTTTGTTTCTCTCGTTTATTGTATACTTGTTTCTTACTATTTTAGTTTTCCCTTGTTTCACAGTTAAATATAATTTAGTTTTATAATATAAAAAAATATATAGCATGCATGAATAATTATCATATGTTTATATTATCTAATACAAATAATTAGCTCCGACTCAATTTTTGATAAAAAAAAAAAAAAATTATATATCTCCAAATTCTAACTGAATATAAGTGTACTAAAAATTAAAATTCAATATTCAGAATTAAAATAATGTATAAATATATGTAAAGTTTCAAATTTTAAAATATAATAAATAGGTATACATATTCCAAAATTTTTAATTCAAATTTAAAATAATATATAAATACCCATATTGAAAATTTCAAAATTCAGAACTAATATGAAATCTTCATTTAGAAAAGTTTTTAAATTAAAATTTAAAATAATATATAAACTTATAATAAAAAATAAAAGATATTAATGTTGTTTTAATCTTGAGTTGAACCAAGGAGAGCCCAATCTTGCTTTAAAAAATGAACATATAAATACAAAGATAAATACAAAAAAAAAAAAAAAAAAAAAAAAAAAAAAAA
>QLSR01000165.1:952875-965997 GCA_031780015.1 Citrullus colocynthis | reverse complement strand
TTTAAAAAAAAAAAAAAAAAAAAAAAAAAAAAAAAAAAAAAAAAAAAAAAAAAAAAAAAAAAAAAAAAGTTGAGAGATGCTTTCGAATGCTACCACTTCCTCCTCCTCACTTACACTTTGAAAAATGGCGTTGGCTAATGATTGTTAACATCACCAAAATGTTATATTTTCCATTTTAAACTTCAAATTTGGTCATTTCTCACTCATTTCCCACCTATTTTCATACATCCTCTTTAATTAAAAGGAAAAAATATATTAAAAAAATATTTTTTAAAATTTAAAAAAAAAAATTTCAAGGGACAATTCGCGATTGGACATTTAGATGGACTACACCCATCGCTTAGTCCAAGATATACCAAATATTTTTTAATTTTATTTTGATATTACTTTCGAGGTTAAGCCCTTATTTTATATTGATGTTGTTTCAAAGTCAAGTCTTCTTAATTTTGATGTTGTTTTCCAAGTTGAACTCAAGTTGTGAATGACTCAATATAGTCTTCCAAGTCAAAGTCATTTCTTTTTCTTTGGAGTAAAATAGGGGATGGAGAATTGTCTTTGTAATTTTGATATTAGTTAATAAGTGGAAGTCAAGTTGTCAAGTCATCCTTCTATGTTAAAATGTTTCTATGTCAAGTCAAGCTATTCATCATTTTTCAATGTTTAATTTACGGGCCTTTTAATATGTACAAATATGAAAGTTTTAAATTAATCTTACATTTTTTTTAATGGAGATTAAACTTATAATTCAATGTTTATGATATTTTCAAAATTTAAATATATTAGAGAATTTTGATAGATTAGTAAAATAAAATGTATGCCTCATACTTTTTCCACAAAAGGAAACAACAACGATGCAAGTCTCATACCTTTCTCTATATTTCATAATTTAAGTTTAAATAAACATAGCTCAACTGACATATAGATGTGTTAGCAACCAAGAAACATGTGGTTCAAAAGTCCCTCTTCTTATAGTACTAAAAAAATATCTTACATTATATGTATATTTAAATAGGTTGGAATAATTTAAAAATTGTATATAAATAAGCACGCAACGTGATTTGGAATTTTAGCATAAAGGAAAAAGCTCAATGGTTTGTTATCATTTTGTGCTCTGTATCCAATGGAGGCGAAGTTTATGGTGAAATGGTCATCACTAACATTATTATTGTTGTTGTTGTTGTTAATATTGAGGATTGTTGTGGGTGATTTGCAGGTATCCAATGGATGTGTTGAGGAAGAAAGATTGAGTTCATTACAAATAAAGACCATGTTTTTGTCCTATAATATCACTCAATTCGTCCCACATAATCCATTTCCTTCATGGATTGGACCTCATTGTTGCAATTGGGATAGATCCACTCCATGAAAATTATTATTTCTTGAATCTATCTCTATTTAAAAATTTTAAAGAATTGAAAACTCTCACTTTAACTTAACTAATAATAGATTATTGATTTTACTGAAAACCAAGTTTGTGATCTACAATGATTTTAGTACTTTATATGACCTCCTCATTTATATATAGTTTCATTCTTAATTAAGTAATTAATAAATATTATCTTTCCTCTTTTCCACGTGATTCAACGAATTTTCAAATTTCAATAAATTAGAGACTTTAAGTCTTTCGATAAATTATTTTAGAAATAAATCTTTTTATTTTTTAGTAGGCTTTCATCGCGGAAGAAGTTGGAACTTATTAGGACTTCCTTAAATGGGTCTATTACTTTACTTGGTTAGTTGTTTGTTTAACTTTTGATTTATTTCATGTATTCATCTAGCATTAAAATATTTGTCGATATATTTACAAATTAGAAGAGTTGACATCGATATTAAGAATTAATCAATCTACTCACTCCATTCGGGGTCTTTGAAGTAAAAAATAATCTTATAATATTAATAACTAACAATGATTTTAAATAGTACACCAAATCAAACCACCTAACTTTATAACATGGTTTAATGTTCTTTTTTTTCTGTTTGCTCTTGTCAAATGTAGGTTTGGGGAACTTACAAGAATTACACCTAGGCGAAAATGCATTGAATTACATGCTACAAACGCAAGGTATTTAAATTTACAAGTGTTGAAATATTCAGAAAATTGGAATATAACTAGA
Organism: Citrullus colocynthis; assembly: GCA_031780015.1. Lineage (NCBI taxonomy): Eukaryota > Viridiplantae > Streptophyta > Magnoliopsida > Cucurbitales > Cucurbitaceae > Citrullus > Citrullus colocynthis. Next base: position 963,883 of record QLSR01000165.1, on the reverse strand, counting down.
TTTTGTTGAAATGATAATAATGAAATTCAGCTTAGATCTTAATTTCATTTTAGAAAATAAAAACACAAAATCACACATCTAAATATTTCATTCTTCATTTGTTTTTTGTTTTTTATATTTTTGTTTCAATCAGGTTTGAAACACTTGACAGTATTGGATCTTAGTTATAATAAGTGGATCGCCTTTCTACAATTACAAGGTAATTGATTCATAAAATATATATATATATATATATATATATTATGACCATGTGTGTATAATTAAAAGAATTATATGCAATATTACTTTTAATACGTGTATAGCTACTCTTACATCTCAAATATTCAAATTAAATTAATTCGAATTTTAATAAATATAATATACTTTCGTTTTCTTTTTGAGACAGGTCTTAGAAAGTTGAAAGTGTTGAACGTAGGTGGTACTAATTTGAGTCACATGCCACAAGGTAAGTATTCAACAACTAAATTTTGAAAACACATTATCTTGAACTCTAGTAATATAAAAAAGGGTAGTTTTTATTATTTTACAAACATTGTATTGTTTTATTTATTTATTTATTATTATTATTTTACGCTTGTGTAGATTACAATCACTAAATTCAAGAATTTATCATATTTATTCATGGTAACTTATTTTGTTTATTAGATATGATAATTAACACTTAATTAAGAGAAATAGAGGTTTAATATTAGTTTTATGATGATTAGTTTGATATATTTCATAATTATGGAGTTAGGTATATAATGATCCACTAAATCAATTTACTTTATTTTATAGGAATGGATGGAATATCAAGTTTAAAAAGTTTAGAGATTTTGGATCTAATAATCTCAACAATAGTGTTTTCTCATCATCGAGAGAACTTATATCACTAAATACTTTGAAGCTTTCATGGAATGATTTGAGAGGCATTGTTCCTACACAAGGTTAGTTTATTATACATTTAGTAATATTGGAATTCATATCTTTAAAAAAAAAAAAAATTATTTGAGTATTTGAATGTCAGATATTGCAAAATTAAAAAGCTTGGAAATCTTAAATCTTTCACACAATCGATTTTACGAGGGAGTCTTGCAAGGTAAAATATATATGGATTTTTGGGATTTTTTTTTCCCTCTTTTTTTTGGTGAGTTCAACTAAATAAGTGGGGGTGTGGAATTAGAACATATAACCTCATGACAAATATTAGTTATGCTCACGTTGACGATAAATTTTATTTATTTATTTATTTATTATTTTTTTTTTTTTTTGTCATACATATTGTCATTATTTTTTGTCATGGTCAAACACACGTGTTTTATGTCAAAAGAGGAATCAGACCTTTGATATGATTTCCTTTTCCGTTATGTATGGATTAAAACAACTTTTATTTTAATATGTATGTAATATTATTTTTCCGTAACAAATAAATATAAAATTAGGTTTCTTTTACTTTCAACTAGAATTATTTTCAACGTTTTGTACGCGATAAAATATTTGAATTTAGATAAATATTTTGTACGCATATTTTTTGTGCTATCACTCCCTTTTCTATTTCCCCTATCTCATCTACTTCTATGTATGACCTAGCATTTCTGTATATAATTTGTTTTAAAATTGATTCATTTCGAACTCAAGAAACCTTCAAACGAATTTATCACTATACTAATGCTAGGAGCATTTTATTAAAAAAAAAATTAAATTAAATTTTTTTTTGGTAAGCTTAGAATTGTCTAACATAATATATTGTTTCCGTTTATTTTATGTATGATGTAATGAATAGGTTTGGAAAACTTGAGAGAATTATATCTAAGTTTCAATGATTTGAACGGCACACTACAAATACAAGGTATAATTGAGTTGTACCAGGATCGGATGGTTTTTCAAGTTTGAAAAGACTAGAGATTCTAAAAATCTTGAAGTGAATAATCTCAACAACAGTATCTTTTCATCATTCATTGAGAGGCCTTATTTCATTAAAGATTTTGATACTTTATGGTAATGACCTAGGAGGCATTATTCCTACGCAAGGTTAGTATTTATCGTATTAAAACCCAATAAATGTGAAGAGTTAGAGCTATAGCCCCTACTTTTTGTCCTGATTAATTACCTAAGTATTTGATTGTCCAGATATTGCAAGGTTAAGAAGCTTAGAAATCTTGGATCTTTCATTATATGGCTATTCTGGTGGAACAATATCCTTACAAGGTACACATTCAAATGGTCAATACATATGTCATAAGTGTATGGTTTTATTTATTTTACAATGATAATTGAAATTTCGAAGATTTGAGCAGATAAATTGTTTAGCCTAAATTGTCTTACATGTAAGCCCTCTCCTCTTTTACTTTTCCATCTTGGGACTATTTGGAAGTTTATTAGGTTGAATTTGAACTCGAAGACTCAAGATTAAGTTTGATTTGAAACAGTTAGTTAAGAGATATATTTGGAAATAAAAAGAATCAAATCGACCTTTTCTTCATTAAGGAAAAGAAGGTAAGGATCTAGGGAATAGGGAATAATTTGAGGGTAACGAACCTAGTTGAGCTTGTAAAGGACTTTTGAGGGTAAAGTCGGCATGTTTGGGACAAGGACAAGTCAAAGTCAAAGTCAAAACCAAAAGTCAACCTTTTAAAAAGTGGTGAAATTTTGGAAATTCTTGAGTTGCAAAGGTAAAATTGGGATGGTTAAGGTTTGTTAAGCTCATTTTGGGATCAAATTGAAGAGAAATTAAGAGGGAGAAAGAGCAAAGCCAATAGTTCGAAGGAAAAAAGAAATTGAAAAGTTTTTTTTTAGTTTAGAGGGTAATCCAAGAGGGAGTGTGTGTGACAAATTGGTAAACCTCTTGTGGCATCTGGTGTTCACTTTATGCAATTTGTTTGTGCCAAGATTTTGATAAAAAAAAAGAGTCTAATCTTCACGTGACTCGAGTCTCGACTCTTTTCCTGTATGATTGTCTATAAACTTTACTAATTGATAATTGCACCCTTTAATCCAAAATCACATCTGACATATAAAAATTCAAAGAATATTTTTCTTTTATTTGTAAAATGTTCTCAAGAGTTTGTAAACTAGAGGATATACACAGAATCAAACTAGAACTAATGTTGTCTCTCTTTTTGTTTCTTTTGAACCAGATTTGAAGAAGTTAAGAGTATTGGATCTATCACACAATCAATTCAATGGCTTGCAACCAATACAAGGTAATTGCTCTTACAATAATTGAGAGGAGAGGAATTCAACTCTTTGTCTTTTCCCTTATTGTTTTAATTTTACATTATTGCTCTTAAAATCCACAAGAATATATATATAAAAAAAATGGTATATAGTATAAAAGAAATAATAATATAATATTTCTAAGAAATATAAAATTGAACATTTGAAAGTATATAAACTGAAAGTCAACAAACTCCAAAGTATATTTTAACTAGGAAAAAGTACTCTTTGCTTGAATTTTATTTTATGTTATTTTTTGAAGTTTAAAAATGGAATCATTGAAATTGTTGGTTTTTTTCAATTGCGAAACAAAGAGTCTAGTTGTGTTGAATCTTAGTTAGAATCAAATCAGAGGCGAATTTCCAGATTGTGTTGGGAACTTCACTAGTCTTAAGCATCTTGATATCTCAAATAATCAATTAAGTGGAAAAATTCCAGGCACAACCATTTCCACACTCACATCAATTAAGTACTTAGCCCTGGATGAAAATCACTTTGAAGGCCCTTTCTCATTCTCTTCCTTAGCTAACCACTCTAAGCTTAGGCATTTCCAGCTATCAAGAAGAAGTAATGTTGGAAACATTAGAGTGGAAACTGAAAAATTACCTGAATGGAAGCCTACATTTTAGTTGGAATTTCTCTCATTACCTAGTTGTAGCCTCAATGACCAAACTGCATCAAATATCCCAAGTTTCTTACTCTCACAGCATAAGTTGAAATACCTTGATCTTGCTCATAACCACTTGGTTGGACCTTTTGATCCTTTCTGGTTGTTACAGAATAACTCTAAATTGGAGTATTTGGATTTGAGTAACAACTCACTTATAGGACCTCTTCAACTCTCCACTTTGAACCATAGTTTGAGGTTTTTGGAAATTTCAAGCAATCGTTTTGGTGGTTGATTGCCAACCCACTTGGGTCTCCTTCTACCACAACTTGAGTACTTCAATATTTCACGAAATAGTTTTGAACGTAATCTTCGTTCTTCTATGGAGCAAATGAATTCCCTACGTTGGTTGGATGCATCAAACAATAAATTTTCTGGAGATTTGCAGATTTCTATGTTCAACAATATGCGTTCACTAATAGGTTTGGTTCTAGCAGACAACTTTAGTGAAAGTAGTGAAAGAGCAAACATCGTTGATTGTATTGGACATATCCAACAATATGATATCAGGCAAAATTCATAATTGGATTGGTACTTTAGAACATCTTCAATATGTCCAAATATCAAGAAACTGTTTTGCAGGTGAATTTCCAATACAAATTTGCTCCATTCCTAAACTTATAATGTTGGATGTGTCTCAAAATCAACTAGTTGGTGAAGTACCCTCCACCTGCTTCAACTCTTCATCATTGGTTTACTTATACATGCAAAATAATGGGTTCTCAGAAGCTATACCACATGTATTATTTTCCAAAGTCTCAACCTTAGAAATCATTGATCTAAGCTACACCAACTTTTCAGGACATATTCCTAAATGGCTCAACAAATTTACGAGCTTGCGGGTTCTTTTGTTGAAAGGGAATGAGTTAGAAGGTCCAATTCCAACACAATTATGTCAAATTACAGAAATAAATATTATGGATCTTTCAAGCAATAAATTCAATGGATCAGTACCTTCATGCTTCAATAATATAACATTTGGAGACATAAAAGTTAATCTAACAACTACTCTAAATTTTAGTGCTCTTGAGCTCACTATTTATCCTTTTGAAGATGAAAATATTGACTGTAGCTTCTACAGAAGGTACCCATGTTTACCTACAATACAAGTGGAAGTGAATTTTACTACAAAACGTAGGCCTGAGAGTTATAAAGGGAATGTCTTAAATTATATGTCTGGACTTGATTTATCAAGCAACCAGCTAACAGGTACTCCCCAACAAATTGGAGACTTGGAACAGATTCGTGCCTTGAATTTCTCTTACAACAAGTTGGTAGGACCTATACCAAAAGTATTCTCCAATCTTAAACAATTGGAGAGCTTGGATCTTTCCAATAACTTATTGAGTGGAAATATTCCTTCTGAACTCGCTACACTTAACTTTCTTTCTAACTTCAATGTGTCATACAACAATCTATCAGGTATGATCCCAACAGCACACCACTTCCAATATCTTGATAGCAGTTTCTATGGTAATCCTTACCTTTGTGGATCATATATTGAACACAAATGTTCAAGAAGTCATGTTTTACCAACAGACAACCAATCTGCAAAGTGGAAAGAAGAAGAAGATGGAGCATTCATTGATTTAGAAGCATTCTGTTGGAGCTTTGTAGCCTCCTAGATCATTTTACTGTTAGGATTTGTTGTGGTTCTATACATAAACCCACAATGGCGTCAGAAATGGTTTTACTTTATTGAAGATTGCTATTACTATTTTTTCAAGTATACCTAAAATGTATCCCTCCAAATCAAACTTGGAAAGTTTTTCTTGGTAGTTGATTAGTGTGATGGAGTTATACGTGTGCTCTTTGTTGCTACAATGCAGCCACTTGTTTTCCTTTCCTAAGATGACAATAAGATGAAAAAAGTACGTAATGAGTGATTAATATGTGAATTAAATGGTTTAAATAAGCACATGTAAGAGCTATTTTAATTTAGTCGTAGGAAAATTTCTTCCATTGTATTATTCCACCCTATTTAAATTTATTAGAGGTGACTATAATTCATGAACACGTAAAAAGGCAATTGTACAAAGAAATAATGAAGAAAAGAAGGAAATACATTTTGCAAAGTTGAAGAAGAGGCCATCAAAGAGAAAGATCAGCCAAATCAAAGGTTCTTGAAACAGCTTTGCACCATGATTCCACCTTCTTCTTCCTCAATTCTTCTTCTAATACAGGGTGGAAAGTGGTTGCACTCTTAACCCTTTCTCCCGAGTCAAAAATCTCATCCTTACTCCAAACTCCAACGGCTAATCCTGCTGCATAAGCTGCTCCAAGGGCAGTTGTCTCGATGTCGGCCGGTCTCACCACTGGACTTCCCAACAGGTCCGCCTGCAGAAATGATCACAACAATAAGGATCAAGGAGAACTATATCAAAAGTGACAAAACATGTACAATATGAAATAGAGATATCAAACCTGAATTTGCATTAAAAGATTGTTGACAGTAGCACCACCATCGACTCTAAGCAAGAATTCCCCTTTCTCATTCTTCACCTCACCCTTCTCTCCAGCATCTTTGTGCATTGAATCCAACACATCCTTCACTTGAAAACACATACTCTCAAGCACGGCTCGAGCAATATGAGCCTTGCTTGTAAACCTTGTGATCCCAATACAGACTCCACGAGCATCATCACGCCACCATGGAGCAAACAACCCATTAAAGGCAGGTACAAAATAAACCCCACCGGTGGACGTAACCTGTGATGCCAATTCCTCTATCTCTTTTGCACTGCTAATAATTCCAAGACTGTCTCTAAGCCACTGAACTGCAGCTCCAGCAATGGCAATGGAGCCTTCGAGAGCATAATTTGTCGGAGCTTCTGGGCCAAGCTTGAATGCCAAAGTGGTTAGAAGGCCATGCTTGGACTGAACAACCTCTTCCCCTGTATTGAGAAGTATAAAAGCACCAGTCCCATATGTGCTTTTAGCCTCACCTCTCCTACAAGCTTGACCAAGCATTGCAGCATGTTGGTCACCCAAACATCCTGAAATGGGAACACCAGTAATTGGCCAACCTTGTGATATTTTCCCAATGACCTCAGAGTTACTGACAATCTTAGGCAATATTTGTGCTGGTATTCCTAGTGTTTCCAATGTAGGTTTGTCCCAATCAAGAGTCTTGAGGTTCATCAACATTGTTCGTGATGCATTCGAAACATCGGTCACATGTAATCCTCCATTGACACCACCAGTTAAGTTCCATATCAACCAAGTGTCTATAGTTCCAAATAAAGCATCTCCCTTCTTTATACTTTCCCTAACATCCTCCACATTTTCCATCAGCCAAATCAACTTCACTGCACTGAAATAGGTGCTTATGGGCAGACCACAAGTATCCACAAAATGAGTTCTCCCACCAGATAATTCCTTCTCCAATTTTCTACCATATCAAAATAAAAGGAAGTCAAAATACTTCCTCCTAAATCCATAGATGTAGTTCAAGAAATACAAAATCCCATTTCTTAAATACAGTTACAAGAAGAAGAAAGAAAAAGTTTGCAATCAGAACAACGATAATCAACCCTAAATCAGACAATATGTCGCTGCAAATGGCATTAACCAAGAACCCAGAATCTAAAAAATGTAATAAATTAAAATTCAATCCGTGTTAATACAGAAACCAATAAAACGGTACAAAGGGAAATGGGGGAAAACGTGAAAAACAGAGGAAAACAGGGTACCTGCAAATAGAACTGGTACGAGCATCCATCCAAACAATGGCGTTGTGGAGAGGAGAGCCAGTAGATTTGCTCCAAACCAGAGTTGTCTCTCTCTGATTGGTCAAACCAATCGCCTTCAATCCATTATCCACGTTGTAACCCGCCGCAGTGGCCTTATCTAGGGCTTTGGCCATACAAACTTTCACGCTCTCCAGAATTTCCATCGGATCATGCTCCACCCATCTACAGAGAAAGATTAAATCAAACTCTCGAAAGTAATAAGAGAGAGAAATGGAGCAGAGATCGAAGAATTAGTGAACATCAGCCGGCTCACCCAGCTTCAGGGTAGAACTGAGTGAACTCGGCCTGGTGAGATCCGATGGGTCGAGAACGGCGATCGTAGATGATAAATCTGGTGCTGGTGGTTCCTTGATCGATTGACCCAACGAAAACATCCTCTGCCTTCGCCATTTCTTGGATTATCCTTTCTTCACTTTGGGATTTCAAACCAAAATCTTGGATCAATAGAGAAACTGAAAACGAGATGATGAACTCTGTAGAGCGACGGATGAAGTTAACGACTTTCTACTCCTGATTCTTAGGGCCTTTCTTCAAAATAATAATAATAATAAATAAAGAAAATAAATAAATTGGATAATTGGTAGAATCGATAAGATAATACTAAAAAGGCAAAATGGAGTAATTTCGCACATAGTGATAACCGATAAGGAATATTTTAATTTTCCAACTCAGCAATCTAATTGTTTGTTTATTGTTTTTATTTTCCAACTCAACCACGGATTATTGAACGTGATTTCAATAATTAGTAGAGCATAATTCAGCCGATATAAAATTTGTATTTAAGGTTTAAAATTAGATATCTCTGTAAATACTGAGGCGTTAGTTTTACGAAAATTTTGATAGAAATATTTGATATTTTATCAATTTCGATTAATATTTTTAGAAAATTTTAAAATAAATTTAAATTAATAAATAAATATTTTGTAATTTTTAGAAGCATGTTATTTATATTATGTTTACATTAGTAACATTTTGTTGTTGTTTTTTTTTTATGTTTCGTAGATTTTTATATGACACAATGAAATTATTGATTCACCATTCATATCAATGTCAAATCTATAGAAATATGAAAATATTGATAAAAATATCAACATATCAATGAAAATTTAATACTATTCTTCTATTATTGATCTCGAAATCATAATTTGATTATTCTAATTTACATATTTTTAAAATTTGCATTTATCTAAAGTATAATTAAAGAAATAAAGTTACAAAAATCACCCATGAATAAGATTACCATTATAATTAAAGTATAATTCGTAAAATGTTGGGATGTTTTTTCAATACAATAATTCAAGTACTATAGATAATATATGTCAATTGAAATATTCACCTTTCTTTCTCTTGTTTTTCTTTGCATTATTAAAAAACAAAGTAGTAAATTTAAAATTTAGGTTTTCTTCTATTTTCTTTTTTTATCCAAAAAATAAATTTATATGGAAACTGGAACTTTAATTGAAGAATCATGGATTCGACGTTGAGGAAGAGAGTACAAAGTTAAAGTTTAGCATTCAGCCTTACGTCATGAAAAAGACAACCGCTGAAATGTCTTTATACAATACGACGCCGTAGTATTTTATCTCCAACATGCCATCCCTAAAATATTTAAATTAATAAATAAATTTTTTTATGCTTCGTAAAAATATTTTACGATATAATAAAAATATCGATGTCATAAATAGACATGTAAAAAAATTCAATACCCAGAGTATTACATTCTCATAAATAAATATTATTTTATAAAGATTTATTTAATGTTGAAATATACTATTTTTCTACTTATTTTAATTTGATTAAACATTAATTCAATGACTATTTTCGAAATTGACAAAATGAGTCAAAACTATTTATAAATATAACAGAGGTTGCACGATCCAACAGTGGTAGATCATGATCGACTTGTTGAAGTCTATCGTTGATAGATAGTAAAAGTTTCCTAGATTTATAAATATTTTGATGTTTTTTCTATTTATAATAATTTCCCTAATTTCAATTCAAACTTTTATGACTTAGTTAAACTCCACAGATGGTTCTTGTTCTTAAATAGTCTTTTACCTCAAAAACTTTCCTATTTTGTCTTTCTATTTTTTTTATTTGTTATCATTTTTTACTTGGACAAAAAGTTAAAACTAACAAAGATGGTCAAATGGAATTTTTTTTTTATTATCGTAAATGAAAAATAAATTGTAAATTTGACTATGTGATGACAACGATGATTTGTGAGTGTTTAACTAAATTGCAAAAGTAAATCGAAATCCAATTGAAGCTATACTCAAATCCTATAAATCAAACTTATAATTTGATTGTGATTTTTAAACTTTTAAATGTTGTGTTTAATAGGTACATGTTGTTGACTAGAATTTATATGATGTGATATATATAGTAAAATGAACTAATGAAACAGTTTTAGAAAGAAAAAAACCATCCTCAATACTATCCACTATCAAATCTAGAAACACATTTTTTTCCTCTAAAAGGGTTGGATGAGTTAAGTAAAATTTTATTCTTTCACCAACAAAACGTTGAAAGAAATAGTAAGTTTTATTAAGTTATACAAGAAAATATTACAAAATGAGCATAGTTCAATTGAGATAAAATTTATATTATCAATCTTAATGTTAGAGATTTGATTCTCTTGAATTTAAATATTGTATATATAAAAGGATAATATAAATGAGTGAAGAGGTTGGCCTACTTTTGACTCTTTTTTTCCCCTTGAACAAAGCTTTTTGAATAAGTTTTAGATTCAACCTGGAAAATATGAAATCTCTCACAACTTCTCATCATTTAACTTTTCAAAGCTTTGCATTTAATAATTAGGTTGTTGGTGAGTGGTTGCTAGGGGTGGAATAATCGTGGTATGTTTGGGAGCTTTTGCAATACTTAAAATCCCTTTTTTAGGTTAAAAAGTTATTTTTGAAACATATTCAAAATCAATTCTATATTTTATGTTATATTTTAAACATAATTTTCATACCGTCGAAATTGTATTGAATTATTAAAAATATATTTGATAATAATTTTAATTTTAAAAAAAAAAATCAATGACCACTTGATTGTTAAGACATACAATACATACAATACGTAAGTTGACCAATTTTACTTTGGCTTTGTTTTTTTTATTTATAATTGCATAATAGTGGTCAAAATAAATAAACATATATTTTATTATTTTAATTTTAAATTTACATACCTTTTATTTTTAATTTTTAATTTAAAGTTTTAGAGACAGGAATAAAAAAAAAAAGGTTTCAAACACATTTATTATATTTAAAAAAAAATTTACAAAAAACAAGAAAAACGTTATAAAGCATTTTTAGTTTTTTTTTTTTACAAAAAAGAAAAATTATTTTAAATGGAAAAATTATTTTTGATTCCTTTTGTTATATTT